>WSFP011472275.1:0-17536 GCA_009831015.1 Picea engelmannii
TCAACTTTACCAGTTGGAGAGCCCCAATCAGACCATGAATTGGGAGTCACATGAACTCCTAAGTCACAAGAACCGTGACTCGGTATGGGAAAAAGAAACAACTCTTGAATTTAAGGTTGCAGCCATAGCTGGTGAAAAGAGGGACCCACATGCATTATGATGTTCCACATCCACACAATGAGGTGGAATTCTACTAAGGTATCCCAACCTATATGAGGAATATTGGAAATTTGATTGCATCAAAGAATGACCAAGTCCCTAAGGTTCTATTGCAATATATCTCATCTATGTAATTGGCTAAGAAAATGTTTGTGAATTTAAGGGAGGTAACATATAGTTCAGAGTATGCATATATGCATGGATAGTCTTGTGACCTTGCATTTGGGGACTCATCTAAGAAAATATGGAAGGTTCAAGGATCACTACTCTAGGAGATGTTACCTTAAAGGAAAATAAGTCTTCAAGATTTGTTGGAGCAACAATACTAATCCCATGACTTCGTGGATTTTGAGTGACAATAATGATCCCATGATCTTAAAATAGCTTGTCATTTTGGATTTGTTTAATGGAAATAACATATCCTATATTAGATCTTGGAGGTTTAAATATAGTTAATATTAGCCTTTCCCATAGTTTGAAGTGTCTATAGGTGTTTCAGTCAATGAATAGAACCAAAAAGAAACTTTGGCATTCCTTGGAAGGGTAAACTAAAAAGTTAGTATATGGAATGAGTCTAATGTTACTTATGGGATACAATCTTGGTGGACTATAAATTTAAGCTATTGATAAAAAAATGCATTGATCTCTCAAAGTGTGGGATCTATACCATGAATTGCACCTTAACTCTTTCATTTCACAATTACTATTGTTGTTAGTAGGATTATTGTTAAAAATATATATTTTTGGTGTGTTTAACTTTTACCAGTGCTTCCAAATAATTGATGTCAAGATTTTTTAATATTTAAAATGAAATTACAATGTACATGATTTATTTTATAGACCTTGCATAAATCAAGAAAAAAAATTATTGTAATAGTGACTATGCACAGCAAATCTATTGGAAACCAAACTGTGCAAAATAAACCATAACCATTATTTGGTATCATAAAACATCCATTGATCGATTGATATCATGAGTTATACATTTATATGACATCTAGTTATTTTGGCTCGATATTGATCTCTCAATTGCATTTTCAATCTTAGATTCAAATCTCAAAACCCATTTCCATAAGAAATCCTCAGGAATTCAAAGGAATATTCACCACAAAATCAAGAGGATATATTGCAAGCATTCAATTAAATTTCCTCTTACAATAAAACCCAAGTGTAGAAATAGAGCTATGTGCCCTGCAAATGCTTCAAATTCTAAGAAAATTGTGAAAGGATTGCATGATCCCAAATCCCACATTAGAGCTTATTTCCTTGATTTTGCATTATGATTGAGAGAGCCTTGGGCCCAATTGAATCTATCTTAGGTACATTATTGAATCAACCCTATGATTATTAGGTACATTATCTTCGAATGTTTCCCTTACAACAACCATATTATGTTCCTAATAATTTTGATGTTTGGCAACAAGATGATGATATAATTACAGAAGTTTTTCAAGCACCCAAGGATGACCCAGTGCAATGTTATCCTGATGATTTTTGGTCATACCTTGAGGATTTTGATGAGTATTCCTTTGAACACTTCGATTTATTCTATGAAGAATATTATCAACCACCATTGTGCTCAAATTTTGATAAAGGTGAGGACATTTCTTTCCTGAAGCAGGATACTTGTGACAAGGTTTTCCAACTCCCTCTAATTGCTTTACCTCATTATGTCACTAAGGATACATTTGCGGAACATGTCTCTTGTTTCAAGTTTTATTTAGGGAAAAACTTTCCATTATAATTCAAGGGCAGATTGAATTCCTTAAGAAGTTTATTATCTCAATCTTTCAGCTTTCCACTGAGAAGTTGTCAGTTTCCCTCTAAGTTCTTGTTAATCCCTCTCAGATCCCAGGGAGTGATGACGTCCAAGGTAATCAAACCTCATACTATTTGAGCCAACATTTTGAGTCCTTGACCTATCATGATCCTTTTATGAGATGGATTGATCACTTTTCTGGAAGGGTGACTTGGCATGATTGATGGAGGGTATGTCAAAGCCTCAGTTCATGGGTTTTGTGCCATATTTTTGGAACAAGTCCATTTAATGAGCATTTCATTAAATTTGGACCAATAATAAGAATTTATACTTTAAAAATATGAATTTCATGTTTGAAAGTGTGAATTTTAGTGTTTCTAAAGTGCATAATTTGATTCTAAAAGCGTAAATATTGGTTTCCAAATGTGAACTTTTCACTTTGGAAACATTGATTTTGACCTATCTTTAAAGGAACATAGACTAAAATTAGTTCAAATTTATTGAAATGGTTATTGTTTTCTCATCAATGGAAATCACATCGTTATGAACAATGATTCCATCCTTTTATGTTATGGGTCAAACCATGAACGTATTAGTATCATCCTATCCATTATTCGGAAACCCCATAATGGCATATCTCATCTTTCCATTGACGAGGGTTTTCCTATCTAGTTAATTTCATCCAAAATGAGTCTGTAAGAGTAGTGACTTGACACACTTTCTCACTACCATGGGATTTTCCAAAATAGGGAAAACATGCAACATAATCATAATGTTGGATTTGAACAAGGGATTGAATGGCTTCAAAATATTTGTCTTGTCCCATGTCCATTCTAATTACTAGTATGGTGATAATTTAGGGTAAATCATATGGTTTTGAATATCATAATCCACCAGTTGCACCTGCTCCACATAGACTTTAAATGGTCATCCTTACACTCATAGAGACTTCTATACATTTTTCCAATTACCTTGATGTCAAAACATTCACACTTATGAACATCGATAAACCAACATTAATCCTAAGAATTGGCAACTTGAAAATCATCGAGTTAATGTCCTTGTAGACATCATTACATCAATGTTTAGGAAATAGATGAATATCACACCCCTACTAGAATATCGACATGAATAGATGTAGATATAATGGTGTTCTTTTACTGAGGATGTCGATATAGAAACATTTACAACAACATCGAAATTTGAGTAAATTAAAATAGGAAAATTTATTGAAAGGCCTGATTTTGACATGTAAATGTGAAAATAACATCATATCAATATCATTTTTTCCCCAAATCTAGAAGTGCACCTAGGTTACTAAACATAGGTTTAATAGGATCCATTATCATTTTTCTAACCAACAACTAATAAAGATTCATTTTTTTATCTTCAATTTTATAAGAAATAACAAATAAATAACATCGATCTAGCAGTAGAAGAGAAATATTATAACAATCAAGGTTACTTATATTTTCCAAACACATGGATGTAGACCAACATCTAGTGCAAACCAAACTTCAACTCTGAGAAACTAACCATTGGGGAAAACACACCAAAGGTTATTTTTTCTCCCAACCAATGCAAAACTAGATGTGATGGTGATGTCCCTCATGTAGGGCCTTAGCTCAATTAGGGAACTAGGTACTCTCAACTAAAATACCAACCAACCAAAATAGATAGCTACACTCAAACACAAGGTCACAAATCAAAACAACTTGTTGGCACAGGGGCAGACCCAAGGTTCAACACTACAACAACGCACCAACAAAACCCTAACTACCGGCCCTTTCGGCAACACCTATGAAGCAGATGAAGTCTCACTCGAGGTAGAGGCAGGGGTGGTTTCTGGACTCATGTGTCTGCAACCTTAGTTGGGACACATATCTATGATTATAACACTTAATAGAGCACTTAGCACCGCTAGTTCATCATTATCTAACCAATATCTACTTCGCAGAGAAAACAGAGCATCGCAACATTCACCCTAATCTAATGTATAAAAGCACTTAGCATAAGTAAATGGATCAGATCTAGTAGGGTAAAGCACTAAGCACATCCATCTATATCAGATCTAGCATCTAGATTCATCATAAGCACAAAGCATAAACAGATCTATCTAATCATCTCAAAGCACTTATCACATAGCACATAAACACATCATAACATCACACAGAGCAGAATAACACAATATTTACGTTGTTCACCCCCACCCTAGGGATACGTCCACCAACTCTTCTTCTTTATTAGCTTCAATCAGTCATCTACATGCACAGAGCCAAAAACCCTTACTCTACATAAGACAGGATATCTGCGCAGCTCACTAGATCCTCCTTCCTTGCGTTACAGCAAAAATACCTACACAATCTCTTACAATGACTTGCACTTGCCTCTACAAGTCCCACATAGTATGAATGAAGCCTTACACTTCTTGATCACATAGATCCCACTATTAGCACTTAGCCAACTTGCACAACACTTGCGCACTACTCAACTACTTCTTACATTTCCTATCCTTCTATTTATACATACAAAATAGGCCTAAACATGGGTAAACCCATGGGCCAACATCCCATTCCCATTACATATTCCCAAATCCAAAAAAGGACCCAAAAAGGGGTCGAGATCCTACGATCTCTGCTTCGTCTTGCGCTCCATCTTCGATAGGTTGTCGAAGTCCCAAAATAGGTCAACTTGACCAAGGATCTCCCAAAACTTGTTCAAGGGCCAACAGGCCCCCAACACTCACCTGTGACTCGTCCCGATTCACTCTGGTCTGACTAGTTCTGCTTCGAATGCCTCAAGCTTCGCTCGAGCTGCTTTGACCTAATATTGTGCTACAGCCTCCTGTTCAGTGAACGCTTGAATGACTGCATCATTGATAAGTCCCTCTAGCTGTTGTTCAGTTGTAGTGTAAACCTGCTCTAATTCTGCTCCTTGGCCTTCTACCTATGTAAACAACTGATAGGCCTTATCTTGTACAGGTTGGAGTTTTTGAGTTACCTCCATAAATCTGCTTTGGATAGTAGGGATTTTCTGTTGGATGGTGCATTGATCTTGGGAGCACTTCATTCTTTCCACAGCTGACAGGGACTTCAACTGCACCTGTATCTTTTCGACTTGATACTTCGCCTCTTGGAGCTGCGAATCCAGTGCTCTTAGTTTTGGACTCTTATTGAGTCTCTCATATGTCAGGGAACTATGATCAGTGAGCTACTTACATTCCAAGGTAAGAGCCTTTAGCCTTTCAACTGAGCTCCTAGCAGTTTCTTCTCGTTGGTCACTTACATCTTGTGGGGTCTCGGGTACTGCGTGTAGTTCCAAATATGCGATGTGTTGTTGTAGCTATTGGATCACTTCTTCAATTTGTGCTACTTGTTGTGGAACTCGCTCTTCATCCTTTATTTCTATGACTATCATAGAGAAAAGTTCTATGTTGACCACTTCCTTTATTTTGAGTTGCTCCGCGAGCAACTGTTCCTTTTCTTGTTGTAGCTGGGATTTTTCTTCATCAAACTTCGCTTGGAGAGAAATATTTTCCCATTCTACAACATTGTGTTTCTCTACAAGGACTCCCTATACTTGTGCCAAAGCTTGGGTGGCTTGCTCTGTTTCTTCTTGCGCTCATCAAAGACGAGCTTCGATTGTATCAGCTAGGTGGTGGAGTTGAGTTGGCTGGCCATAAATGGATTTCTATCCATTAGGAGCATTGATCTAACGGTTTTGATGTCCCCAACAGCTATATTGTTTCATCATGGAGAATTGTCATGTGTCACTATTCTGATATCCCGACGAAGCTCCAATTTCTCAATTTTTCCTTCTGTGAGGTTCTCTCTAGAATCTTCTGCAACTTGTCGATCTTAGCTCTCTTTTTAATTATCTTTCTAGCCTTCTTCCTAGTGAGTTTCTTATCGGTGTGCATTTTTTCATTCTGATCCTTAGCTTATTTTGGTATAGTTACTTCACGTTGTTGAGATTCCTTCCTAAGATTCAAGGGTAACCCTTCTTCTTCATCTAGAATAGGTACTTCAATCTTCAGTGGTTCTTCTAGTGTTCTTGAAACTTCGACATCCAAGTCTTCTCTGTTAAATGGCTTTGATTTTCTCTTTTGTTCTTCGATCAAGTGTGCGATCCTTCTAGTCATGAATTCTTTTAACTCTTTCTTCTATTGTTCTAAAACTTCTTCTTATTATTTCCTTCTGGCCCGATCTCTTTCAATCCAAGGTTTTCCTAGTAGCATGGTAAATGGGGCACTGTTTTCATTGAATTTAACAATCTCAAAATATTCTTCTGTCGAAGTTCCATTGGCATTCATAGGTAGCTTGGTAAGTCTCCCACAAAGGGTTATCAATTTTCCTCTGAATAATCCTATTCCTCCCAATGAGGGAATCAAAGCAAGCTTCCATAAAAGTTCCCAAGTTCTTTCTGTCATAATATTCACCTGTGTTTCCTCATCCAGAACACATTCAACGTCGAAGTCTCCTATTCTTGCTTCAAGGCATTCTTTTTCTTTGAAGATCTCTGATAAGTTGACATGTCGATGGTCATTCAAGGTTTATTTCATTTGCAGTAATATAGTCTCTGATTCTTTCTAGGATTCTGTCATAATCTTAGTTTATGGATCTACCTTAGGGTTTTCTTGATTCATATTCATTTTTTCAACCTTAGCAATCACTCTAGGGAAATCCAAAACTTTATGGTCAATAGCTTTACAACAAAGACAACTAGGTCTTCTCCCAGGGCATTCCTTAGCAAGATGTTTGGGTTTTCTACAACTGTAACAAAGGGTTAGTCCTCTCTTTTGTTTAAATGATCCCCAACCTTTTCTGTACTACGCACTCGGATCATGGTAGCTAACCTGCAAAAAAATCTTACTAGGATCCTGCATGCACTTATTAGTCCAAACATTCTTTCTATGCATAGGTATAACATATTTTTCGCTATTCTTATCAGATCTATTCATATCAAATCTTCTTTCATTTATTAATACCGTAGTTTTCAAGCTAGGACAGAATCTATCAAACATACCTAGATTCATACTTTTGAAACAAAAATTTCCACTAATCTTACTTCTACAGAGTACAAAGCTTTCAGATCTAGAACTTTTTTACTATTCTTACCTTTCTCAGAGCACAGAGCTTTATAAACCAAGTAGAATACTGCGCACTAGGGAAACAGATCTACACACAGAGCTTTCACAATTTCAGGTCGGATCTTTGCACAAAGCTTCTTCTTCCTCAGTTCCCAGTAATCACAATTTCAGGTCCTAGCAACGGAACCATTTGTTGGCACCGGCACAGACCCAGGGTTCAACACTACAACAGCGCACCAAAAAAACCCTAACTACCGACCCTTTCGGCAACACCTGCGAAGAAGATGAAGTCTCACTCGAGGTAGAGGCAGGGTTGGTTGCAGGACTCAGGTGTTTGCAACCTTAGCTGGGACATAGATCTATGATTATAACACTTAATAGAGCACTTAGCACCGTTAGTTCATCATTATCTAACCAATATATACTCCACAGAGAAAACAGAGCATCGCAGCATTCACCCTGATCTAATGTATATAAGCACTTAGCATAAATAAATGGATAAGATCTAGCAGGGTCAAGAACTAAGCACATCCATCTATATCAGATCTAGCATCCAGATTCATCATAATCACAAAGCATAAACAGATCTATCTAATCATCTCACACTGTTTGAAAAACATATAAAACTAGGATTCCCTTTTTCCCAATAGTAGTTATTTCACTTGTTATCACAAAAATCTCGTCCGCAACATTTCATGAAAATGGTTATAGGAATACAGCATCTCCAAACACCTATTAGTTCACCTACAGCACCAAAAAAGCATTTCCAAGAGGCAAAAACTATACAACTGGTCAGAAAATTGGCATGCGCTCAAAGACTAAAGGAAGCGCGTGCACAGTGTGCGGGCCAAAGAAGCCTGTAGAGTGCACAATGCGCCATATGCACGACTGTGTATGAAAAACTCTGCACACACCTATGAACGACGCATTTATGGTTCTTGTCGGCCACTCACCCACTTATGGACCAACTCCCAATTTGATTTGACCCTCAAATCGGAGTTGAATCCGAATGGGGGGCTGGTAAAATACCTAAGGGTTCCCTAAAGGGCCCCTTGTCCACACTAAAGACCAGTTGGATATTGACTCAAAGACATGCTATAAAAGGAGGCCATGGGTGCACTAAGAATTCAAGAATCTCATTGTTTTGTTATTCTGCCTCTATTCTCCTTTAAGAAACCTCTTTTCTTCTTGGAGCATACTAGCATCATCTCAATAATCTATTCACCTCACCTATTGAGGGAATAAGCTTTGATTTCTTCACCATTTGTTTTCTAGTTTACCATTTGTAATAAGAGCTCTCACATAGGGGACTCAAGAGCCCTCCCAAGGAGGAAGAGGGGATCCATAAGTCCCCCTTTATCTATGGTGTTTTCCCACTAATATACTTCTCCATTGGTGGCATGATTATTGGTCATTTGTTTGATTGATTTTGGTTCTAATTTCCTCATGCATTTTAGTTTTATTTCTTTAGTTATTTCTTTAGTTGTTTGTAGCTTAGTTGTTTGTTTATTTCATGTGATTGAATTATTTAATTCATACACTAACCCTTGTCCTATCTAGCAGACCCAACTAGACTTGCAAGTGCCCCTCTTTTTCTCATTCAAGTGACGAAAGGGACACAACATCACTTTCCCACTAAGATAAACAAAAACAACTTTATTTCTCCCGCACTGTCTAATCCCCCCCAATAGATAATTATAAATCATAAATAGAATTGGGAAAAAAAATAGTTTAGAGTAATATAAATCAAGTCACATGAAATTCACTTACCAAACATAACCCCAACCCCCTTGGGCTACAAACCCTTGATTCAATTTAGTAGCATAAAAAACCTAAAATAAGTATTTAATTACAATTACTGCCTTAGTAAGTACCTAAGGTCACCTAAGCTTATGTCATCCACATTGAATTGAAGTCATTCCCAAGGTTTGTTTCCACAATGGTTTAAATATTTAATATGATGAGTTGTTTTTTAAATTTGACCTAAGTCTATGTAGATCCCAAGAATAGTATCCCTATAGTCTCATCAATGTCATAGTACTCACATGCACATCATAAGTAACAATAACCAATTCATAAAACTCGTGTGAAAAATGGAACTCCAAAATAACATAATGATCTATAAATCATAATGTCATAGCATCATGGATTCGTCTAAAAAACAAGGTTAAGGTCAACTGATTAATATGAAATCATATATACAAGCATTAGATAATATCCTCAAAAAAGGATAATAGATCATAATGTGTCCTCACAATAACAGCTATAGTAAATGCAAACTACGAAGCAAAATGGGGTGTTACAACACCTACCTTTTCAAAGAATCTATGTCATCAAAGCTAATGATTAGTGAACGAATAAGCATATAATCCCCTTCCCAAACTCCAACTCACATGTATCATCAACCTATGAATTAGTGTCTCCATCTGTAACACCCCCTCTCTAAATCCTAAGTTTGTTTATTTCGTGTGATTGAATTATTTGATTCATACACTAACCCCTTTCCTTTCTAGCAAACCCAACTAGACTTTCAAGTGCCCCTCTTTTGCTCATTCAAGTGTCGAAAGGGACACAACAAATCGGCGACCATACTAGGGATAAGGTATCAATTTCCTCCCTATTTGGGTTGTTTGAGCACTTCTTTTTGACCCATTTTCCTTACAAAGATCATAACCGGCCTAGACTTACCTACAAAGCGATGAGTTTGGAGCTGGAAGAGGAGAATTCCACTTAAATCCCCCCCGCGATGAGTATCAAAACATGCGCAGGTATTTCGGCCAACAGACGTGCATTCAGAGCATTGTGTGTCAATAACACTTTTTCTCTCTGCACACAGTGCGCCCAAAGGTCCTCGGTTCTCTACGCATTGTGTGCCCACTACGCCTATGTCTGAACTGTAACCCGCACATCTGTCCAAAATCTCAACATTGTAAGATCTTTTGTGATGTTTTGAACGCCCCTAGCCTTCAAAATATTTCTTTTATGCAATATTGTAAATGCGCCACACTTAGATTCCCTCTCCACATGAAGGGTTAGTCAAAACATAGGCACTTAGGGGGTTAAAAAGAACCATATTTCTCCTCTTTTTCTTTAAGTTTCCACATGGATGGCTTGTTTTGATTTTAAAACATAAGTTGATATTCTTTACTATCACATATAAAAACACTTGCATTGGGACTAGAAATAAAACTTTAACCATTGAGTATGCTCTTCTCTCGCACCATAGAGAAATCTTGAGAAACATAAAAATGATTAAGGAGACAATTCATCTCCCTTAAAATCTTTAGGAGAGGACAAAGCCCCCCTAGGGCTCCTCTTGGTTTCTTTTAAAAACATCTTAAAATTTGTAAGGGCCCATACATGCCCACATGTTGCAAAGATAGAATAGTTTTTGAAGCTACTTTCTTAGTTTACATCATTAGGGGAGTTTAAAGATTATAGTAACGGGCCCATACATGCCCTCATGCTTGCAATCTAGGATAGTATTTTCAAATCTTTCTTAGATTAAATCACATTAGGGAGTTTAAAGGATTGTTAAGAACCCATATGTCCACATTATAGTTCTTTAGAGACTTTAAAACTCCCCAAGGTTGTACCAATGGAATCTAGTAAGATAGGTAATCAATATTTTTAAGGACCACAAGAAGCCCACATGTTGCAAATCGACACCTAACTTATTAAAAATTTGGCACATTTGTTCACTTTCTCACAAACAAAGTCACTCTTCACTCACATAATTTCATCTCTAATTGTGGAGGATGAAGTAAGTTTCCTCCAAAGGGATTCTGAAACATCCCACTATTTCTTGAAGAAATTATCCACACACACTTAATTCAAACGAGATTGGTTCACACCCCCTCTCTCTCAAACAACCACATCTAAAACATTTTCTAAAAACTCACTAAGTTTTCCTCCATGGGAGGTGCCAAAAGAAATCTTTTAGTCTAGGTAGGATCTTGGGGGTAGGCATCCAAATAAACCCCCGTTATTTGGTTCTCACATCTTCAAACATTAGAAGTTGACAAATAGGGAACGTTAAAATCCTCCAAGTCAAGTGTTCCTAACACCATAAGGCAGGGATATACCCATGAAGGGTCGAAGGGCGAGGTCTGATTGTTCTGTGCATCCCTCCTTGAGTCACCCAGCTCTTGGAAGGGATCTAGCCCGTGACCCATTTTTGAGGCTGAAAATCTATATGTCGCACTTTGACCGAGGTACCTAGTGGCCAAATTTTAGGACATCTAACCAGGTGGAAATTGTGGGCTGCAATTTCACCTTGATCAGATTTTGTGTGGCTATTGGGAAATATCGCCATCTCTTTTGGGATATGCACCCTCTACCCCTCATTATAACTGATTGTTTCATCCTTCACTAGTTCCTCTTCCGGTGGCTTCAGACCCCACTGTTGAGTGCTATTGGAAGGTCCAGTGTTATTTGAGCGGAAGGACGTTACGTATTTTTAGGACATGAGCATTCATTTTCTTTGTTCTCCCACGCGGAAAAAATCCACCTACCCACATGTATGCTTCTTTTCAATTTGATTTATGTATGATTCTCTTTTAATTACATGCAATTGTGAGATATATTGTGAAGGTCCAAATTATACAAGTCTCTTGTTCATTTATTGCTCTCATCACCATTTACACACATTTCACTTTTCTAGTCGGACATCATAGGGGACCCACAGAATCCCCGTCGTTCCAGACGTTTGCAAAATCTCCCTCCTATTCTAGGAGGATTTCCTAGTCTCACCAACTCACTGGCTCAACCATCTCACACCCCTATGAGTACTACTATTTTGGGATGAGATTTTCTTGGTTCCACTTTACTTGGGTCCAATTTCCAAGACCAACCATATACTAGCTAACCTTTACAAGGAAGCAGGGGGGAAACTTATTCGCAAGGGGGAAGTACAACCCCACCCAACCCCCCTCAAGGGTTAGGTACACAACCTATTCATACCATGGTTGGAACTAATCCTCCACTGCCACTCCACATGCCATATTTGGCCACTCCCAACATACCTGATTTGAGTAAACTCATAAACGACCCTATATTGCATGACCCCACATGGCCCGCTATGCCTACCAAACTACCTTCAGACATTCCCAATTTTTAAGGAAAGGAGGGAGAAGATCCCACCAACCATATCATGACCTTCCACTTATGGTGCTCTTCAAACAACATCATGGATGAATCCATCCGTTTAAGGTTATTTAATCACACACTCACAGGTCCATCAACCAAATGCTATGTGGACGAAAAATTAGGGTCCCATGTGACTTTTGAATCCTTGGCCAAAACATTTTTGACCTTCTTTCAACTACTAGTTCATCATGACAATGGTCTCAAACTTCTCTCTAAGTTTAAACAGACCTCAGCCATGCATATCGCTAACCACATTCATGAATGGTGTCGGCGACGTAGTTTATGCAAAGCATAAACCACCAAAGAAAAATTCCTCGATTGGTTTCTCATATCACTTGTCTCTCTCCTTCCCAAATATGTGGCCTCCACCTTCCCCCAAACCAAAGAGGAAGCAATTAGCAAGGCTCAACAGTATGACCTCATTTATGCACAGTCAGGATGCTTATACACAATACTACCTGACGTCCTGAGACTCGTACCATTCAGCCAGGACAAACCTGGGATGTCTCACTCAGCGGATGGATTGATGGGTACTACAACACACCACAATCCATAAATCCAACCACCACCTATGTACGGTACACCCCAATATCCACCAATGTATGGAGGACCCCCTTATTACCCCCCCCCCCTTATCAGAAGCCATACCCTATTGTCCTTCCTACAACCATGAGTGGACCCATGACGACACCCATGATGTGTTTGCCCGTTCAACCAAGTTATGGTACCCCCTCTACCATAGCTTATAACATGGGCACTAGTGAAAGCGCTACACCTCCCTATGCACCCTATGGATCATTGCCACAAAATAATTTGTATTTTCCATTTCCTGGTCCTCCACAGCCAAGTGCTCCTCCACAAGGAAAACCACACACTGGGGTTAACTTTGTTCATCCCTCTCCCATTTAGCAATTTCAAAATTTTGAACAACTCAATACGGAAAATCTGGCCCATCATCTGAATAATGCCAAAAAGAAAGGAAAAAACCAAAACAATAATAATCCAGGACCCAGGGGAAATAACCCCCAACAAAGCCAACCTACTGGGGGCAAATAGAACCAGGGTAACCAAAACCCCCAAGGGGGAAATAACAACAAATTCCAAGGGATGAACAACAACAAAAAACCTTCGAACGAACTTCCCTTACGCTCTTTGTGGTGAACATGGTCATTATACTCATCATTTCCCCCAAATTGTTGACTTCAAATGGATGAAATATTCCATGAACACGCCATGTCCTCCAGTGTCTCCTACCCCTCAGCAGGCCCCACAATAGTATTTTCCACAACCACCCTCGATTGTGTTGCAAAACCCTATTCCACACCAAGGTGTGATGAATACCCAACACGAGATGCATCCTTCCCCACCATAGATGGGACAGTATCAAAACCCTGGGAATCTGACGAATCGCAATATCCTCCTCACTAGAGAAGAAGAAATTCTTCTGCAAACGCGCAGTTGTCAATACAGCACACCCCCCGAATCTACTCCCACCACTTCGGAAGTAGCTCCAACTACACTCGGGAAACCTTTGATGATTCCCCACCCTAACGTTGATCCTGCCATTCGTATCCCTCGCATCTCGTTACGAAGGAATGTCAACAACCCTCAATATAGGGCAGCACACAACTACAGTCTGGTCGATGACTTGGTACAATCTCATGCAACCATGCCAGTATTGGAGGTCCTCCAAACCTGTCCAACTCAACATAAATCCTTACTTTATACCTTGGGGGCAGTCGACCTTGCTGACACTAGACTCATCACATTTGATCAACATTGTGGGGATCCTCACCTCCTCACATTGGTATCTTTCTAGATAGCAATCAAGATTCGGAACATCACAGTTCATCGATGCATCATTGATGAAGGTGCATCCACATGCATCATGTCCAAAATTGTATGTCATAAACTTGGCTCCCCTGAGCTAATACCATCCGCTATCACTTTGAGAGCCTATGATGGATGACCATCCTCTCCTGAAGGGATCTTTAAAAATGTCCCCATTGAACTCGGGGGGAAAACCATCCTTATCGACATTGAGGTTATCAATGCCTCACTCGATTACAACATATTGTTTGGACGTAGCTACATGTATGATATGAAGGTTGTGGCCTCTTCTGTGTTTTGAAGGATGATGTTCCCCCACAACGGGAAGATCATCACCATCGACCAAGTCTCACATTATGAGCCTAACCACTCATCCAACATCAATAACATATTACCTCTTGTCCACACTAGTTACGATGCATATACACTCATGGATATGGGCCCTAGAATTTTCAAAGACCCATCTTTGTTGGGGGCATACCACGGAGCACCACCACTCATACACCCTTCAGCACAAGTGTGTGTCATATCTTCCAATGGAACTAAAACTGGAGATATGATTCCTCCTACAAAGGCTTCTCCACTCCCTGACGTCCCACTAGTGGAAGAAATCCTACCTCGTGAATCCCCTGAGAATACTACGACACCACTTATCCCCGATTTCACCCTCCCCCATTTTCAAATCCCAGTTTGGGAGACAATCCCCCAAGCCATTACTCAAATTCCCTTCTTCTACCCCCCACCGAGTGTATAATCTTTCTAGGAAGCCATGATGCTTACCCTTCGGCACATGGTGCTCACCATTTTGATATGGTATCTACACCCACCCGCGATGGTCCCTCAACCATCCCTCCCTCCCCAAACAGAGGGAATCCCAATGCAAATTCTAGTACTAACTCTGACCACACCTCCCTAACCCCCACTTTCCAGCACCACTGTGACATGTGGAGGCAAATGGAAGAAGAAATATCCCACTGCTCCACTTCCTCCCCGAGTTCAATCTCCTTGCACACTTTGCGAGAGAGATGGACACCCCACAAATAGATGTCCCTCTCTCCCCAAGTTACGCAACTTAATCCAACTCCCTCGAGAAACCACATTGATAGCCACTTCATCAAGCACACCTAGTATTACTACCGTGTCCCCTACTACAGGAAGTAAAGGGTTGGGAACCAAATTTGCATGTTCCATCTGTTTAGAGTATGGCCACTACACTCATCATTACCCTGTGTTACCTCAGTTTTGGTAGACACTAACGACAGTACACAAAAACTTTTAGCAAGACCCCTCTATGCCCACGCCATCAAGTACCCACGTCACCGACATCCATTATTCCATGACTTTCGTCAACGAATGGATGAGGTGTCCTTTCTCTCTTTGTGACTCACTTCATCATTTCACATACTAGTGTCCTTCGATCATTGAATACAGGCATCATCAAATGGCCTGTATTCAAAATCCTCCAACCACCCCACTTCTTATGATGCAAGTGATTCCCCCTATTCCTTCTCTAGATATTGTTCACATCACCTCCACCTGAGTCACTTCCCATCCCTCCATGGTTTATGGATAGACTGTCTGAGGATTTTCCCCTAAATCCGCCCAATTCTTTGGTTCATTTCCCTCAGGAAATATTACCCCCAAGCACAGTTTACAACCCACAGTATCTAGACATTTGGTTTATGACAAGCACGCCATCGCACCACAATTGTGACACCCCCTCTATGTCTTCACCACTGCGACAAAGATATCCTAGAGAAACTTAATACCCCCGATTTCCCATGGAATGCACTTAATCACAGAGTGTTCTTTATCTCAGAGGAAGCCTTCGACCCTCCTAACCAAACCTCCATATGTGCAATTGAAACCAAGGACTTTATTCCGTTGGGGCATATAGACTGGTTCAACAACCCTATCCCTACCCCTGATGATTTTGAAGAAGGAAACATGGCCAACATTTTCCCCACTATCAAAATCGACATTTCCATCAAACTCGGAATCATCGAGGAAGTCACCATTGGCGTTGCATGCTCCCCTGAGGAAATCACCACTTACAAAGCACTCTTTCAGGAATACCAAGATATTTTTTCCTGGTCATATATAGAGATGCCCGACCTCTATCCTTCTATCGTCGAACATCACATCAACACTTGGCCTGATGTCACCTCAGTACATCAAAAGAAACGACCCCTGCACCCATCCAAATTCATGGCTATCAAAGCCGAAATTGACAAACTACGTGCTGCAGGGTTCATATACCCCATCGCATACACGTCATGGGTCTCCAACCCCGTCCCCATTAACAAAAAATAGGGCACTCTTCATGTCTGCACCGAATTTGTGATCTCAACCATGCGTGTCCCAAAGACAACTTCCCCACACCTTTCATCAACCAAATTATCGATGACTGTGTAGGCCATGAGGCTTTGTCCTTCATGGATGGTTTCTCTGGATACAATAAAATCCAAATCCACCCAGCAAATCAATACAAAACTGCATTTACCACCTCATGGGGTAACTTTTCCTATCGTGTCATGCCTTTTGGACACAAGAATGTAGGTGATACATTCCAAGGAGCCATGACTTATGTTTTCCATGATCTCACTCGCATCATCCTCTCTTACTTGGATGACCTCACTGCTCGATCCAAGAAACGAACACATCATCTAGATGACTTACGAGTTGTCTTTCAACGATGTCTCTAGTACAATATCTACTTGAACCCCCTCAAGTGTGTATTTTGTGTCATCGTCAGATGCCTCCTTGGGTTCATTGTCTCCCAACATGGCATCCTAGTAGACCTCCTCAAGGTCCAAGCTATCACAAAAATTCCACCACCTAGGAATTTGCGCCAACTACAAAGACTACAATGCAAAGCCAACTTTTTACGATGCTTTGTCCTGGATTACGCCACTCAAGCACATGGTTTCCTTCACTTACTTCATATTGATATCCCCTTTCTATAGGATGAACATGCCCAAACCGCTTTTGATGATTTAAAATCATCACTATCCAATGCCCCTTTCATCAGTCCTCTCGACTACGATCACGACTACATCCTCTGCTTGTCGGCCTCAGCTGTCTCAATTGCAGGAGTTCTCATTCAACTAGGGGATGATGGTTTTGAGCATGTCATTTACTATGTCAGTAAAAATATTTTAGGACCACCCCTAAAGTATAATCACGAGGAGAAACTCGCCCTCGTAGTTGTCCTCGCAGTCCAGAAACTGTGAGATTATATCTTGCTTCGCACAACCAAAGTCATGGAAGATTCTAATCCCATGTAGTACTTCCTTAGTCGACGACAAATTAATGGTAAATTTTTCTGGTGGATCGTCATCCTTCAGGAATATGATTTAGATTTTTCAACTCCCAAAAGCAAGAAATCACTTGTTCTCTCCGAACTCATCACGGCGTTTCCCTCAGACACTACAAGTTCACCCATCAATATGGATTTTCTCAATGAACACCTCTTCTACATCCCCTCGGATGACCCCTGGTATGACAACCTCCTTGTTTACCTTCAGAAACAAAAATTTGGGTCTCATCTA
>WSFP011472283.1:0-17535 GCA_009831015.1 Picea engelmannii
AAATGGATGAAAAACTCTGAAAAGAATGTCAATCACAATTTACTTCACACAATATGCACCAACAAATAAGGATATGAATAACTTTGATAAGGTTTATAGAAAATAGGATGAGTAGGTGGAAGACTTAATAAGAAGAAAGTTAAATGTTCGTCATCTACATCAGGTAGTATGACATACATATAAAGCAGAACTCTCTGAAACAAGAAATTCTTATAATCAAAGAGATGAATTATGATATATTTGTAAACAACATTACAACAGATCCTCTATTGCAACAAGATATAAATCAGTCAAATAAACCTTTCACTGGAATATGATCAGAATTAGAAGACAACAAGATGGTAGGAAAAAGAAACGATTTTCATTATCCAGAGAATCTTAAGTCTGATACATAAAATAGAAGGTCTTTATGTAAAATACACAGTATAAAATATGAGTCTCTATCAATCCATTCTAGCCTCCATCAGTTTTACCCAAGTCTATTTATAACCTAGATTGTTTCTTTACAGCATTACAATCTGAATAACAACCTTCCTAGCATTCTTGTTCCTTCAAAGGGGTGAGGCAACAAGTGGACAAGTGAAGATAATAGACTATTATTTTTCTGGAAAATGTTTTCGATGTTCATAGCATTCCTTTATGGTTGATGATGTCTCCCTTCGAGTGCATATCCCTTCGGCAGGTGGCCACCCAGATCACAAATAACCCTTTAGACATCTATCATGCATCCATCGAACACATGGTCGATCGTTCCTCCACCAAAAATCCGAAAACATGAGTTTGTAGCGCAGTGTTGCAAACTGTCTTAATTTGTTTCTGGCTTGCCTTCAACAAATAGTTCTAAAATATAAACCAAGAGCTCAGGCCTGATGTGAATACCTCCATTTCAAACACTATGTTTCCAAATAAACTCATCTTATCATGTGACAAAGATATTTCAACATTCTCATTCAAAAGACCGGAATGTTCAATATTTTCTCTGGATCTTCATTCAGACACCTTGGTAAACAAAATCTATTCCCAACATGACATACATCACCGTGAATGGACTGACTTCTGCATTTAATCTCATATAAAGTTTATTCTTGGAACTATCTTGGGAAGTTTAGGAAGCACCTCTTCTGCAAGTTTGCACACATGCTCTCATTTACCCTCTGAACAAGAAGTTGCACCCATCCTTCTTGCATTTGAATGAACTTTCTCTGTACTTTGGTTGAAGAGAAAAACATCAACAATCATAATTTTATAATATCACAAAATGCCTCTAACCATGACAGGGGATGTTCATTAGTTAAGAGAGTTTCACTACGCATTTCAACCCAAAGATCCTTCTTTTGTAAATGCATTTGACACTAGTGTGCTATGTCTCAAGAATTTCCCTCAATGCTCGACCCCTGGTTGACTTGTTATTCATGCATCTAGAATCATCAGGGTTTTAAAACTTGAAATCAGGCATTGGCTCTTAAATTTTAATTTGTTGAATGTTGTCGATGTTAGGCACGCACATTGGCACTTGGCATCTGATTACAGATACAATGTATTTGAAACATGTATATGAATGTTGGGCAATGATTCTTTGAATTATTTTCTTAACCTTGGCATGAGCATGGATGTTCAATATCCAGATGGAATGGCACTTCCTCAGTGCAAGTTGACAGCTAGATATTCACACTTGCATCTGAATATATAGGCATTTGACACTTCTTCCACTAACTCCTGCGTTTTTGTGTTTTGTCTTTCTGTGGATTTTGAGAAAAAAAAAACTAGACACTGTCAGCATAAACTTAAACTGCATCCATAGAACTCTAGTGAGGAGATTTCTTCTTAGTTGATCCATGATCCTCATATTTAGGAAAATCGGATATTATGCATACTAGGGTTTCATACTTCCTCATGGTAGTCTATTTTTTCATGTGTTCACTGCCTAAAAACACCTGTGGATACCTTTGATGCAACATTCGATAGAAACTTTAGTTGACACCTCCAACACCTGCAAATCTTCCTTGACACCTAGCATTAGAAATTTAAAACTGCGTTTTTATTTTATATGTAGGAAGGATATACCACATGGAAAAAGGACGGGGAAACTTTGTTGTTTATATGCATCGTCACTCCCAACTTAAATCGATGCATTTTGCACCTACTATTCTCCTCGTGGGCTTGGCGTTTGGCACTAGGCTTTGTGTTGATGACTTGAGTGTTGGTTTGATAGGTAATGGTTTATATAGATTAAGAAATAGATTTCAAATAGGATATATCATACACTCAAGCACTTAATGTTAAATGACAAAAAAAAAAAATTTGTATATATATATATATATAAACTTAAGACCTTTGGAGAAAAAATAGTAAAAGGTAAAATCACATGAAGACTAGGTAGACTTCAATAGGAATTCTAACATTTGCAGTGCGAAACCAGATGACGAAGACAATGAGATTCGATGAATTTTGACAAATTCAACAGGTATGAGTAGCATCTCAAGTGCAGGAAAGAAGATCAAAAGAGTATAAATTGGTCAAGATGGAGATTTGACATATGAATATTGGCTTGAAAATAGTACAGGAATTAAGGATCTAGACAAATGTTAACGAGGACATTCAAAAAAAAATTGGTGCATTTTTTAGTGCTAATGACGCAGTGAGATTCCACAACCTCCACCTCTTCGCGCTCTCCTGCTCATAGGATCGTTCAATTTCACTTTGAGCCGAAGCAGCTCTTTCGATTCCTCCATGGAACCTCTGCTAAAAACCCGATCCCCGGGTCCTTAATTTCCCCCACGGTCTTCTGCACTCAACCACGGACTTCCCCGATCTTAGTTTCGGGTTTCGGGGTTTCGTGATCCCTGATGTCAGGTGTTCCTGTTCTCTTGAACTCTCGAACTCTGATTTTCCGATGCGCTCCTTTCGGTCTTAGCCCCTCCTGGCTAAACTCCTAGACCATGTGACTAGTTCTCATAAGACCGCAGCCTTATATCTTTCGGGATTCGGGGTTTCGTCTTTTCTGATGTCGAGAACCTCTGTCCCCTCGAACTCCCGATCACTGATTCGCCGATATGGCACTTTACGCGTTATCCCTCCTGGCTAAGCTCCTGGCCCATATTACCACTATTCCCCGTAACCACAGTCTTACCTCTCATCGGGGTTTCGGACATCGCAATGCCGAAATGCCTGGACACTTTGTCCTCGAAATCCCCGATATTCCGATTCCTGATTCTCCGACGTGACGTCAGCTAGGCCCCGCAACAACAGAACTTTTATCCTTATTGGGATTTCCTCTATCGCGGTTTCACCACTCGCGATATCAAGCAACTCACTTTGCCGACTCCCGACTCCCGATAAGCTGACAGACGATTCCCTTTCGGGAAATCTCCCGAATACTCTGATCTCCTCCACGCGTCCTCCTATGATGGACGATTCTGATCGCCTCTCATGATTTCGTGACTTCTGATGTCCCGGATGCCTCGTTCTCAGGACTCGCGAAATGTCAAACTCCGACTTTCTTCAGATCTCTGACACACATCCCAAGTGAATGGATGATTCAGATCAATCCTCGTTGTTTCGAGACTTGAAATGTCCCGACTTTCTCGACCTCGAGAACTCCGATTTCCCGAGTGCCCATATACCGATGTCTAGTGTCTGGATCTCCGGAATGGACAATCACGTGACACGTGTCCTCTCTCAAACGGACAGTCAGATTTGTGTCGAGGTTTTTAAGGTGGACTTACTCGATCTCCTGTCCACGGGATTCCCGATATCCCGATGTGACGTCAGCTAGGCCCAAAACACAGAGCTCTCTCCTTTTCACCACTCGTGAAGTCGAAAGACTTCCTCTTCCAACCTCCGATGCCCAAGTCCTAGATGTGGGTAATCTCGTGACACGCGTCCACTCCCAAACGAACGGTCCAGATCAAATCTTGATGATTCGGGGTTCCTGGTGTCAAGTGACTCTCCTCACATCCTTAATATCCCCGATATCATGAACGCCGATATCCCGATACCTGTCGAGACTTCTACCTGGAGTGAGAAGGGTTAAACCCTGTGCACCTCCTTTCAAATATGACGACTAACAGGATTTCTAAATGAGATCCAACGGCTCACGATCTCTCCCTTCTGTAGGCTTCTCCTGAGCTTCTCCTGGACGTAGAAACCAACGGTCCAGATCTCTTCTCTGGTCGATCTGACAATGGCTGTGCTCCCTCCTGAGCTTGTGCACTTTCTTCCGAGACTTGGAAGAATTTCCAGTTCTCAAAGGCCTCAACCTTTGTCCTCTTTTTCCTCTGCGAACTCCTCAACCCTGAGCTTCGCCGCGCGTATGAAAGCGTTGTTCCTCCTGAGCTTTGTTTCTGAATCCTCTAAGGATTCTTGGACTTTTGCACCTCTGCAGAGTCTTACACACACAGAGTGTTGCCTCTCCTAAGCTTCTCACACGCTCAGACCCCTAAGGGATTTTGTCTTTCTTCCCTTCTCCCTCAGATGGAGAATACTTGGGTGCCCTCCTGGCTATCCCGCTGCTCAAGCAACCTCTTGCTGATTCTGCAGGGTGTTCAACAACCCTGTGAAGATCCTTCAGTGGATTCTTCCTCTAAATTCCAAAACTCAAAGAGTTCTCTTCTCTTTTATGTGCCTGTCTGCACAATATCTCAAATGCCCTCCTGGCAGAGTGTCTTTTCCTTTCACTCGCTCAATGCCCACCTGGAAGAGCTCTCAGAATCCTCATTGATTCTGTTTCTTCTGACTGAACTCACAGTAGAGTTCCTTCAAATGCACCACTGTGCATATGCTCAATGCCCACCTGGCAGAGTTCTCAGAATCCTCAGTGATTCTGGTCCTTCCTGAACTCACAGCAGAGTTCTTCCTCTGTGCGCTCCTTGCACCTGCTCAATGCCCACCTGGTAGAGCTTCAAAGAACTCCTCAGAGCTTCTGTCTGCAACTGTTTCTTCTCCCACACAGCCTTGCCTCCAAGGTGTTCAGCAACCTTGAGGTCTTCCCTGAGTTGTTGATTCCAGTTCTTGTGCCGCATCACGTCTTTGTCTGAACCCGCAGTATTCAGAAGTGCAACCTCTGTTCACGACTATCAGAACCCACAGTGTTCTGTCACACCCTCCTGGTATGAAGCCTCAAAGACCTTCACCTAAAATCAAAACACACTCCCGCAAATGCATGATAACAACATACATTCATAGCATACAATGGAACACTCACAGACATTCATTCAACACAGAATACATGCAGGAAAAACTGCTCTTTGTATTAAATATGGAAAATGTCTATATTTACAATGTGTTCCTGAGCACGGGTGTAACAAGGTCTCGACTCTTCTCTTCTGCTCTCTACTCGCAAACCATCACACACTAACTACCAAAGAGATACAATAGATCTTTTTACATGAGGGGGCTCTTAGAGCTCTTCCCTCCAATCTACCTACCCTATTCAATTGCATTGAATGGGCTATCTATTCCAACATCTGGATCTAGATCTCAGCCATTCAAACATTAATGGTCAATCTACCTAACGCATGCACAAAGGCACGGCTCCACAGCTCACCAGCCTACAACGATTAATTACATTCAATTACAAATTAAAAGATGAGGGTTGCGCCTCTCTTCATCTTTGAATGCACGCGCTCGACATGGCTGGCTGGCTGGCTGGCTGGCTGGCTGATGTGGAGAGATGTGGAGAGATGCTCCTGCATCAGCTAACATCTGGCTCCTTCTAGGATGGAGACCTCCTGGTGAGTCTCCAAGAACCAACAGTTCCAGTTTCCTTATCCATTGGGATATGGAGTCATCTATGCAACCAACCTCTGTAACACTGCCAAAATCTGTCACTTATTCAAGAAAACTAATAAACATGTTGCAAACAAACCTCATACTGCAAATCTGATCAGACTGTGTGAACTGAAGAAAATAAAATTCTCGGGAAGCGAGCTTATTACCTACACTACCCTATTCTAACCAAATCTCCAATTTGCTCAAGTAAATGAAAATTTCCACAACAACAATTCAAGTAACTTCATGACTGGATTAATCCCATATCTACCACTGATTAAATAACAGAAATATAACATTATCCATAGATACTTCTTTAGAGAATAATACTCACCCACAAGTGTCGATGAAATGATGAAATATGAAATCTTTAGAGAATATGAAAGATATGACTCCAATAAAGCTGCTACTGGATCCTCAAAACCAAGATCACAATCATGATAATTTAGAAAAGATGATTACCAATGCATACATTCCCCTTTGCTGGAATATAGATGACCTTGTTGTTCTTTCGAGAGCAGCTCTTGATCATCAAGAGTGACAATTTCCTCCTCAGAAAAATGATCATATGATAATTGTATAGTAGGAGTTAAAACATTATGATTGTGATCAGCTATAAATATATAGTTATCTATATAATTATCCTTTACTGCATGCTCAAAATGATTTGGAAAATGATGATAAGCATGATGTACATCCCTTTCCATGAAAAAATATGAAAACATTGAAGAATAATGTTCCAAATATGAAAACACTCTTCTTGTTGATCTTGTGCATGTAGATCTTCAAAGTAAGCCTGATATTGAATCCTCTTGCAAGCTCAAATACTCTCCTTGCCTTCTTCAGCATCCTCAAAAAATCGTCTTAATGATGAATATTTCCTTTCTCTCAGGAGAAGGACAAGATCTGGATGTTGAGTTGATATGTATTAAACCATAGCTGCAGTCTCAGAAGGTCGGATCTCCAATGGCATGCTATGATAAAAACTGTAAAACCTCCTGTTGAATATAGTTAGAGCTTCATCTTCTTTTCTCCTTAAAACATGAAAATCATCCAGGTATTGATCAAAGGACTTATGCTCACCCCAATACTTTGAAAATGCATAATATAACTCATTCCAAGAACTAATGGAATCATCTCCCAAACCCTTAAACCACAAAGAAGCATTCCCAAACAAGGATTTGGAAAATAACCTCATGCTAACATCTTCATGTACTATCTCAAACTGATCGACAAAGTTCTCAAACTCTCCAAATGCTTCTCGACAGTGATATGATCTTCTCCGAAAAAATGAGGAAGACACTCAAAGAAGTTAAGAGGATAAGGATGAAGATGAGATGGAAGCCTTAAAGGTTTAAACATTTTCTCTTCGATTCTAGTTTGAACAATAGTGGGCTAAAAACGAGGTTTAACAAGTTGATTGCAAGGTATAGCAAAGACTTTATAAGGTAAATCAGCCTCATAATTCCCATGACTATAAGGCTACTCAATTTCAGGAGGGATTGAGAGACAAACTTCATCTTTCTCAATAGGTTGAGATGAGGAGACATGATAAACATCTACAACAAAGGAAGAATGGAGACCTTCTTCTTCCAAAAATGGATATACAAATGAATGTTGATGATCATCAGAGTAAACAAAGCAAAGGGTAATCCTTTTTATATGTAAAGGGAAAGACAGGAATGAACTAATGAAGAAGAACAAAAATTCATAGAGAATACTAATGAGTTGATACCTGGTTTTTCCCTTTCGTATTTTCATCTTTCTGTCAACGGGATATTTCCTCCATTGGAGTCTTTGATTGTGGAGTCGCCAGGTAGATGATTACAGTCAATTTATGTGTCCTTCTTTTTTCTAAAATCAAGAGTTGGATCTATGTTGTTCTCCCAGGGAATCTTTCTTCACACTTTTCTCCCCGGCAGCGACGCCAAAAATGTTAGCATTGAGAGTCACACTCAGACTACTATGAGTGCAATCCCAATACCCATCAAAGTGTGGAAGATAAAATTTGTAGTAAATGACAAATGGATGAAAGACTCTGAAAAGAATTCCAATCACAGTTTACTTCACACAATATGCACCAACAAATAAGGCTCTGAATAACTTTGATCAGGGTTATAGAAAATAGGATGAGTAGGTGGAAGAATTAATAAGAATAAAGTGAAATGCCTATCATCTACATCAAGTAGTATGACATATATATAAAGCATAACTCTCTAAAACAAGAAATTATTATAATCAAAGAGATGAACTCAGATATATTTGTAAACAACATTACAACAGATCCTCTATTGCAACAAGCTATAAATCATTCAAATGAACCTTTTACTAGATTGTGATCAGAAATAGAAGACAACAAGATGGTAGGAAAAAGAATTGATTTTCATTATCGAGAGAATCTTAAGTTTGATACATAAAATAGAAGGTCTTTCTGTAAAATACATAGTATAAAATATGAGTCTCTATCAATCCATTCCAACCTCCATCAATTTTACCCAAGTCTATTTATAACCTAAATTGTTTTTTTACAACATTACAATCCAAATAAAAATCTTCCTAGGATTCTTGTGCCTTCAAAGGGGCGAGACAACATGTGGAACAGACTACTATTTTTCTGGAAAATGTTGTCGATGTTCATAACATTCCTTTATGGATGATGAAGTTTCCATTTGAATGCATCTCCCTTTGGCAGGTGGCCACCCAACTCACAACTGACCATTTAGACATTTGGCATGCATCCATCGAACACCTGGTCAGTCGTTCCTCCACCAAAAATCCCAAAACATGAGTTCGTAGCATAGCACTACAAACAGTCTTAATTCACTATGTTTCTATCTTGTCTTCAAAAAATAGTTCTAAAATATAAACCAAGAGCTCGGGCCTTATCTTTCCAAATAATCTCATCTTATCTTGTGACAAAGATAACTCAACATCCTCATTCAAAAGACCAGAACGTTCAATCTTTGCTCTGGATCTTCATTCAAACACCTTGGTAAACACAATCTATTCCCAACATGATATACATCACCATGAATGGACTCACTTCTACATTTAATCGCATACAAATTTTATTCTCATAACTATCTTAGGAAGTTTAGGAAGCACCTCTTCTGCAAGTTTGACACATGTTATCATTTACCCTCTGAAAAAGTAGGTGTGCCCATCCTTCCTGCATTTGAATGAACTTTCTATGTACTTTGGTTGAAGAGAAAAACATCAAAAATCATAATTTTATAATATCACAAATTGCCTCTAACCATGACAGGTGATTTTCATCAGTTAAGAGAGTTTCACTACGCATTTCAACCCAAAGATCCTTCTTCTATCAGCGCATTTGACACTAGTGTGCTCTATCTCGAGAATTTCCCTCAACACTAGACACCTGGCTGACTTGTTATTCATGCATCTAGACTCCTTGGGGTTTTAATACTTCAAATCAGGCATTGCTCTTAAATTGTAATTTGTTGAATATTGTCTATGTTAGGCACAAGCATTGGCACTTGGCATTTGATTACAGAGACAATGGATTTGAAACATGTATATGAACATTGGGAAATGATTCTTTGAATGATTTTCTTAACCTTGGCGTGACCATGGATGTTCAATATACAGCGGGAATGGAACTTCCTCAGTGTAAGCTGACAACTAGATATTCACACTTGCATCTGAATATATAGGAATTTGATACTTCTTCCACTAACTCCTATGTTTATGTGTTTTGTATTTCTATGGATTTTGAGAAAAAACAACCTAAACATCGTCAGCATAAACTTGAATTGCAGCCACAGAACTTTGGTGAACAGATTTATTCTTAGCTGATCCATGATCCTCATATTTAGGAAAATCGGATGCTACACATACTAGGGTTTCATTCTTCCTCATGGCAGTCTAGTTTTCCATGTGTTCATTGCCTAAACAATCAAAACAAATTGGTACTACCACCTGTGGATACCTTTGATGCAACATTCATTAGAAACTTTAGTTGACACCTCCAACACCTTCAAATCTTCCTTGTCACCTAGTGTTAGAAATTTAAAACTGCATTTTTATTTTATATGCACGAAGAATAACCCACATGGAAAAAGGACAGGGCAACTTTGTTGTTTATATGCATCGGCGCTCCCAACTTAAATCGACACGTTGTGCACCTACTATGTTCCTCGTGGGCTTGACGTTTGGCACTAGGCTTTGTGTTGTTGAATTGAGTGTTGGTTTGATAGGTAATAGTTTATATAGATTAAGAAATAGATTTCAAATAAGATATGCCATACACTCGAGCACACACCACTTTTTTTTTTTGAATGTTAAATAACAAAAAATATTTTTTTGTTAAAAAACATATATATATAAACTTAAGACCTTTGGAGAAAAAATGGTAAAAGGTAAAATCACATGAAGACTGGGTACACTTCAATAGGAATTCTAATATTTTGTAGTTCGAAACCAAAGGATGAAGACCACGAGATTCGATGAATTTTGACAAATTCAACAGGTATGAGTAGCATCTCAAGTGCAGGCAAGAAGATCAATAGAGTATAAATTGGTCAAGATGGACATTTTACATATGAATATTGTCTTGAAAATGGTACATGAACTAAGGATCTAGACAAATGTTAACGAGGACATTCAAAACTTTTATGGTGCATTTTTAGCGGTAACAAAAACATATATTGATGTCCTAGAAAATGGAAATGATGACTCAACATAAGAAGACACTCCTGAGATTGATGCATAAGTAGATCTTGAAGGAGATCTCATATGTGATCTAAATGAAATAGAGAAATCGAGGAACAATAAATGGCTACTAAAAAATCAGCTAAAGAAGTACAGAAAATAAATGCTCAGTATAAGAGAAAGTTCTGATGAAACTGAAAAATATCATCATCAACTTAAAAAATCAAGTAGAAGAGGAAAAGAGAATTGAAGAAGTCTTAAGATTTGGGCTAAAAGAAAAATAAGATATCTGCAATGGTCTAGAATAAGAAATAGTTTATCTAAGAAAGGAGTTGGAAAGATCACATACCAACATGAAATTTTAAAAGAGATCTACAACCTTGAATGAAATCCTAAGCTATCAAAGATCACCATTTGACAAAATTGGTCTTAGTTATAGTGAAAAGAAGGAAGTTTCTAATGAAGAAGCATCAACCTCTTCAAAATAGCCAAGTGAAGAAAGGACCAAGAGTTATGTTGATATACTAAAAAAATCTATCAAGGTTGAAGACAACAAGAAGGAATAACATTATGTTCCACAAAAGACAAATCTTCCTCACAAGGACAGAATCAGGAAGACTCTCCCATCAAGATGGAATCACACAATCAAGTATCAAAATTATTTCTTTGGATATTATTATTCTTGCAATGGTTTTGGTCATAAAGCAATAGATTGTAGAAAAAATATAAGAGGTGGTTACATGAGGAATAACAACAGAGATACCCATGGATTATCAAGGATAAATTCTAACTCATTTTCCTCGTTGTTGAATTATAACATCATATGCTATAACTACAACAATTATGGGCACATAGAAAAATTTTGTGGAAGTGATTTCAAAAAAAATCAGAAAGAGAAAACTCCAACAATCATGGAAAGAAATAAAGAACAAAAGAAAAAAAAAATCCTTGATCATTCAAGTTGCATTTCATGCACAAAATAATAAGGATAAGTG
The DNA here is from genome assembly GCA_009831015.1 of Picea engelmannii. Classification (NCBI taxonomy): domain Eukaryota; kingdom Viridiplantae; phylum Streptophyta; class Pinopsida; order Pinales; family Pinaceae; genus Picea; species Picea engelmannii. Next base: position 11,439 of record WSFP011472283.1, read on the forward strand.
GTACATTGATAGTGGGTGCTCTAGTCACATGACAGGAGATAGAAAAACGTTTATCACCCTAAAGAAAAATGAAGGCAATGTTACCTTTGGAAGCAATGGAAGTTCAAAGATAGTTGGAAAGGGAACTCTCAATATTGAAAATGGAAGAGCGGAGGTTGAAAAGGTTCTGTGTTTTCAAAACTTGAAACATAATATTCTTAGTGTAAGCTAGATGTGTCACCAAGGACACACTCTTACTTTTGACTCCAAAGAATGTGAGATCAGAAAAGAAAATTCAGGAAAGTTGGTTGCAAAATCAGTCAGGACCCCAAACAATATATACATTCTTGATGAAATCAATGGATAAAAATGTATCATGGGGAAGATAGATGAAATTTGGTTGTGGCATAAAACAATGGGCCATATGAATTTTCACAACTTGGTAAAAATTAGTACCAAACAAGCAGTAAGATATATGCTAAAGATCACAAAACCCTCAAACATTATCTGTAAGTAGTGCCAGCATCGAAAACAATCAAGGATGAGCTTCAAGACAAAGGAATATGAAACATCCAAGTCATTGGAACTTGTGCATACATACCTCTTTGGACCAACAAGAAAAAAAAACTTGCAAAGAGAAAGCTACTTTATGTTGCTCATTGATGATTATACAAGAATCACTTGGGTTACCTTTCTTAAAAATAAATCTAAGGCATTTGAAAAATTTAAAGCATTCAAAGCTTTAATTGAGAATGAGACTGATCTGAAAATCAAATGTTTAAGGACATATAATGGATATGAATTTATAGCAAATGAATTTGAAGAATTCTGTGAAGCTCATGGAGTAACAAGACAATATTCAGCTGCAAGAACTCCTCAACAAAATGGAGTAGTTGAAAGGAAAAACAGTCATGTACAATAAATCACCAAGACAATTTTAAATGAATCAAAACTATCAGACAGCTTTTGGAGAGAAGTAGTTTACACTGATGTCTACATTTTTTAAAAAGGGCAAATCAGAATCAATAGTGACAAGACACCCTATGAACTATGGAAAGGTCGACCAAAATCTGTCAAACAATTCAAAATATTTGGAAGCAAGTGTTACATCAAACAAGATGATGAGGATCTAGGAAAGTTTGACTGAAAAGAAGATGAAGGATTTTTTCTTGGATATTCATCAAGAATCAAATCCTATAGATGTTACAACTAAATACTATAGAAGATTGTTGAAAGTGTTAATGTTAGAATAGATGAAGAAATATCGCACAAGAACAAATTGGAAGCAGAAGAAATAGATTATAATAAAGAAGAATAAGAAGAACATGAAGAAGAAACATAACACCAAGATACACACACACATACCATCAAGGTTTGTGGAGAAAAATCATCCAGAAAACTTAATTCTTGGTGATAAAAATGTGAAGACTCGGACTATGAGAAAGATGACAAGTAGTTATGAACGGGTAAATCTCTCATTACTGTCCAAAATAGAGCCTAAATTATTTGTAGAAGCTGGTAATGATCAACATTAGCTTAATTCTATGGAAGAAGAGTTAAACCAGATTGAGAAAAATCAGACATGGGAACTTATCCCAAGACCCAAAGATAAACATGTGATTGGTACAAAGTGGGTATTCAAAAGTAAGTTGAATGAAGATGGAAAAGTAGTAAGAAACAAAGCAAGACTAGTCTGTAAAGGGTATTCTCAAGTATAAGACATTGACTTTGAGGAAACCTTTTCTCCTATTGCAAGACTAGAATCCATTATAATGTTTTTGGAATTTGCAAGCTTCAATAATTGTAAGGTGTATAAGATGGATGTCAAATCAACATTCTTGAATGGTTATTTAGAGGAAGAAGTGTACATTGAATAGACTAAAGGATTCTTATTGTCAGAAAATGAAGATTATATTTGCATATTGAAGAAAGCACTTTATGGATTAAAGCAATATCCTAGAGCATGGTATTCAAGACTTGACAAGTACTTGCAACAACAAGGTTTCAAAAGAGGAACAACATATAGCAATCTTTACATCAAAATTGATAGTGCAGAGATGTTCATCATTGTAGTTTATGTAGATGGTATCATTTTTGGAAGTAATGCTGACAAAATGAGCCAAAAGTTTGCAGAATAAATGCAAAAAGAATTTGAGATGTCCATTCTTGGATAATTGCCCTTCTTCATAGGGTTGCAGATTTCTCAAACCAACGAAGGAATATTTATTTCTTAGCCCAAATACATCAAGGAAATGTTGAAGAAATTTGAAATGGAAGATTGCAAACCTGTCAGCACACCCATGGTCATTGGTTGTAAAATAAGAAAAGAGGATGAATCAAAGGAAGCTAATCCAACTCTGTACAAATATATGATAGGAAACCTTCTATATGTGACAGCTTCAAGGCCAAATATAACGCAAGAAATAGGGTTAGTTGGAGGGTTTCAAGCTGCACCAAAGGAAACACATGTGCAAGCAGTAAAAAGAATATTCAAATATATGAAAAGCACGTTGGAATTTGGTTTATGGTATCCCATAAGGAAATAATTTACTCGGACAACTTACACAGATGCATATTGGGCAGTCAATGTGGATGATAGAAAGATCACCAATGGTGGAGCATTCTTTCTAGGCAACATTCTAGTGTCCTAATTCAACAAGAAGCAATCATCAATTTCTCTATCTATAACAAAAGCATAATACATTGAAAAAATAGCTTGTTGTACACAAGTCCTCTAGATGAAACAAACATTGAACACCATTTAGGTAGAATAAAATCAGCCAATATCAATACTATGTGAAAATACTAGTGCAATAAATATCTCCAAAAATCTTGTTATGCATTAAAAAAAAAAAACATATCACAATCAAATACCATTTCTTAAGAGAGCAAGTCACCAAAAAAATGTCAAGATGAAATATATCAACACAAAGGAACATAATGTTGATATATTTACAAAACATCTTCCAAGAGAATTCTATGAGTATCTCAGACAGAAACTAGGGGTGGTACGTATGCCATCCACTCACTGAAGCACTACAAGAGGAGCAACAGCTTAGGGGAAGTTGCATAAAGAGGAGAAGGTGGTTGGTTGTAGAATAAAGAATAAATATTAGTGTGCAAGGGGGAGAATATCCCTTTTTCATTGATGTCAAAGGGGGAGAGTACAAAGAAAGGGGGAGATTTGCAGAAAGAGAAACTTGCAGGAAGCAGAGGAGTACCAAAAAAACTAAGTGTTGCCATCAATGGCAAAGGGAGAGTTTTTTGGAAATTGTGTTGTCATTGATGTCAAAGGTAGACATGACTATGACATTCATGGATTTCATTGATATCATAGGCAAGGACAGACTATTTTTCATCAATAATAAGGGGAGATTATGAATGTCTTTGTGAATTGATGAGTTTATGTATGTTTAGTTGTCAAGGAGGTGTCTCATCTTGTGAATCAAACTAGATAGAGGATGCCCTTATGCATTGATGAACCTATGTACGTGAAGATAATTATGCATTGTTGATTTTTTGCAAGAGTTCTATGTTTACCCTGAAGGTGAAGTGACTATGTGGGACCGCATAAGAATACAAGAAGTTGAGAGACGGAAAGTTGGATGAATCCCAATACAGGTCTGAACAATAATGGAGGATTCATAGTTTAAGTTATAAGGCATAGAGGAAGCTTGGGCATGCATCGATTGAGCCTAGAAAAGAAAGATCTCGGTGGCCTGATCGAAGAATTGGAAAAATTGATATATCCCACATTCGTGAAGAAAAAAAACTACAAAGGGATTATAATGAAAACAAGAGGTAAGAAAGCTTGAATGTGAGGGGAAGAGCTACGGAACCCTCCACAAAGTGTTAAGTTTTTTCATTGAAAATTGCAGACCCAAAATTGGATAAATCTTGATCGTTGATCATCATATATCATGGCTAAGATCAAAGGATTGGGGCCCAATACTCGGTGTGAGAGCTCAGATGCCACATTAGTGCCATGTGTCTAGTAAGATGAGTGCCACATCAGAGGGATTCCATGTCAGTACCATGAAAATGCCATAACATGCAGTTTTGCATATGCCACATGCAATTCCATGTGTCAGGACACGCATCGATGTCACGTCATCTAGTATACATGTAGAATAATTCCATGTGGAAGCCACCTCATTTGAAACATCAACATAATGGATCGGAAAAATCAAAGAATCAAGAGTATGTGAAGAAATAATGAAATGAGAACGAACTCGTGGACCCGTGAAACTACGGTGATATTTCAAAAAATTGACTAAGTATCAAGACAAATGTGGATTGTCGTGGAACGACGAAGAATCAAGAGTATATGAATAAATAATGAAATGATCATGAACCCGCAGAACTGCGATGAGATCTCAAAATTTGACTAAGTATCAATACATCACTAAGTTAATGAAGTATGGCAGATCAATGAGCATGGTTTTAAAGTATCATGATGTATGATGGAGTGCAGTAAGATTTCAAAAATTGACTAAGTATCAAGAATGAATTGGTTGGATGGAGATGTCATGGAGCACGTTGAATTATGAGAAACTTTCTAAGTATGGGTGCAAAATAAGTACGACAGAACGCGAAGGTGTATTCTGGAGGTTATGGAAGGTTGAATGAAAAATCCTTATACCCGGGATGAAATCCTTGAAAATTTTCTAAGTATAGGTGTCAATGGCCCATGAATAAGATCAACGATTGATATTTAATTGAGAAGATGATCGAATGGTCATTGAGTGTTGAATAAATGTTGCATGTGTTAATGAACGAGAACAAGATCAACGGTCAAGATCAATTTGAGGTCCGGATCTGATGGATGCTTAGCGGCAAGGTTTGTGTTGTGTGTCTTGATGGGTAGAGAATCATATCGATGACTGAGGTTCAATCCAATATATGATCATAAAGTGTTTGTAAGATGAAGACGCGGTGGTCCCAATATGCTAAGAAGAGATCAATGGATGAGAATTTATTAGGAAGCAAATACAATGATTGTTGAGGAATAAGGTTGGTTGCATGTTATATTAGACAAGAAACAAGAATAGATCAATGGTCGAGATCAAATCAATGTTAGATTGGATGGTTTTTGAGCGTCATGGTTTGTAACATGAACAGAGAAAGGATAGAGTGAGAAATTAGGAGGAATTTAGGACCAATTTCGAAGGATTTATGAAATCCAAATTTTAAGGAAGAGGCAAGCAATCTAGAGTCGACCTCATGAGAAACATTTTTGGATATGTGGACAAACCCTTGGGTGGATTCTCTGTATAAATAGCGATGTTCAAATCCAAGTCAGGTGGTTGTTGTGGAGCATGATTAAGTGAGTGTGGATTGTTTGAAGAGAAGATTTGAGGTTCTGAGGTCTGATAATGCCATAGAATGAAAGGAAGATAATGTAATCATTTAAGGGTGGTTGGGAGGTGCAAGGTATAAGGAACCTTTGAAATCAAGTAGATTGTGAAATGAAGAAATGTGTTGTGATAGCAAAGACAGAGCAGCAGTCTTATGCAAGTGAAAGCTTGAGGGAAAGAAAATATTTGACATTATTGATAGATTGAGGAGATTGGTGTCTCCAATATGTTGGTGCCTACATATTGTTGAGTTGGTGCTCAGCTAAGGGGATTGGTGTCTCCTACAAGTTGGTGCCTACATATTGTTGAGTTGGTGCTCAACTAAGGGGATTGGTGTCTCCTACAAGTTGGTGCCTACCAATATAATAGTTGTAGGTTGGTGCCTACTGACAGTGTTGAGTTGGTGCTCAACTAAGGGTATCGGTGTCTTCTACAGGTTGGTTCCTGAAAACATTGTAACAATAGGTTGGTGCCTACATGATTATATAAAAAAAATGTTTTGTGGTTTTCTCCCATTTGGGTTTCCACATTAAATATGTGTGTATTGTGGATCGTATGGTTATGTTTTTATCTTTAACTGTTATAGTTGGTAAAGAAACACATTGATAAATTTTGTAAGAAAAGAAAAAAAGTAGTCTTATACTAATTCACCCCCCTCTTAGCATAAATAAGTGTGCCAACACTTAGCCCAATAGTCAGTACACGTATCAAACTCATGTTTGTTGTGGTATATTTTAACTGCTTTGAATTTTGCAAGGAGA
>ML878114.1:0-12000 GCA_009831015.1 Picea engelmannii
CCAAATAATCAAACCATTGGCATCAATGACAACATGATCCAACACCCCCTTCAAAAGAAAATGAATATAAAAAGAATACAAATGCAATAATAACTCCCTCAAAAAGGTATCAACATCTCGTTCTTGGCTATTGTTACTCTTGCAATAATTTTGGGCATAAAGAATTACATTGTAAAGCTTATGGAAAGAAAAATCATAAGAATGTTCAAAAATATGGTTATAAGAACAACAAGAATAAGAATAATCAAGAGAATAGAAACTATAATTCATTATCTCCATTACAAGATTACAATGTTGAATGCTACAAATGCAACAATTATGGTCACAAAGCTAGTGATTGTAGACTACCTAAACATCCCATAAATACTTCCAACATTCAAGAAGAAAAACATAAGAAGACATGGAAAGAAAAAAAATGGAAGAAAAGGAAACAAAATGTAGGGTAGCCCTATATGCTAAAGATAAAAGGAGTCAATGGTATGTTGATAGTGGATGTTCAAAGTATATGATAGGAGATCAAGACAAATTCCTCAGTTTGAAAAGGAAAGAGAAAGGAAGAGTTACTTTTGGAGATAATGTCTCTGCAAAGATACTTGGAAAGGGTATAGTCAGTCTGGGAAATAATAAAGCTAAAGAATAAAATGTGCTATTAGTTGAAAATATGAAGCCTAATCTCCTCAGTGTGAGCCAAACATGTGATCAAGGACACATACTCATATTTGACTCTCAAAAATGTGAAGTTAGAAAAGAAGGCTCGGGAAAATTAGTGGTTATTGCACGCAGGACACCAAGCGATATATATATCTTAAACATAGAAGAAGATGAAAAATGTTGCATGAGCCAAATATATGAAAGTTGGCCATGGCACAGAAGAATGGGACATATAGGTTTTGACAATTTGATCAAAGTTAGTAAAAAGGAATTTGTGAGAGATATGCCAAAGATTATTAAACCTTCAAACTTTTTTTGTAGGCATTGCCAACATGGAAAGAATAAAAGAGTAAGATTCAAGACAAAAGAATACTCTACATCAAAACCATTAGAACTTGTTCACACTGACCTATGTGGACCAACAAGAAATAAAAGCATGCAAGGTGAACATTACTTCATTTTATTCATTGATGACTATACAATGATGACTTGGGTATCTTTTCTTAAAAAGAAATCAGAAGCACTCAAAAAAATCAAAGCCTTCAAATCACATGTTGAAAATGAGACTGATCTTAAAATCAAGTGCCTAAGATCAGACATTGGAGGGGAATTTATCTCAGATGAGTTCAATTAGTTTTCTGAAACTCGTGGAATTAAAAGACTCTTTTCAACTCTAAGGATTCCTCAACAAAATGGAGTTGTTGAAAGGAAAAATAGAATTGTCCAAGAAGCATCCAGAACTATGTTAAATGAAGCCAAACTCCTAGATATCTATTGGACATAGGCACTATATACATTAGTATATATACGTAACATAACACAACTTAGAGTTAACCATGACAAGACACCATATGAGTTGTGGTTTGGAAGACCAGCATCAATAAAACACTTCAGAGTCTTTGGGAGCAAATGTTATATAAAAATAGATGATGATAATCTAGGAAAATTTGATTCTAGATCAGTTGAAGGTATATTTCTTGGTTACTCATCCAATAAAAGGCCTACAGATGCTAATGTGAGGCTGCACAAAATTATGGAAAGTGAAAATGTAAAGGTGGATGATCTAACATCAAAAGGAATCAAATCTCAAGACAATTCACAAGTTGATGAAAGAAGAAGAAATGGTGATGAAGAAGAAGAAACAGAAGAAATACCAGAAGAAAAATCACAAAGTGGAGAAGAAAACGAAGAGGAAGCATCACCAAGACAAGAGTGAAAAGCACCTTCAAGAAGAGTACGAAGAGATCATCATGAAAGTCAAATCATAAGCAACAAAAGTGATGGAGTTGAAACAAGAAGAAGGCTAACATATGAATCAGAACAAACAATTATCTCTGTAATAGAACCCAAAACAATTGCATAAGCTAGCAAAGATGAAGATTGGATTAAATCCATGAATGAAGAGCTTGATAAAATAGAAAAGAATCTGACCTGAGAACTTGCCCTAAGACCAAAAGACAAAAATGTGGTAGGGACCAAGTGGATTTAAAAAAATAAAGTTAATGAAGAGGGTAAAATTATAAGGAATAAAGCAAGATTAGTGTGCAAAGGATATGCACAAGTAGAATGGATTGACTTTGAGGAAACATTTTCCCCATTAGCTAGATTAGAAGCTATCAGAATGTTCTTGGAATTTGCATGCTTTAAGAACTTCAAAATACATCAAATGGATGTCAGATCAATATTCTTAAATTGAAATCTAGAAGAAGAAGAAGTTATATAGAAAAACCTGAAGGATTTATGTTATCCAAAAAAAAGACTATGTCTGAAAATTAAATAATGCATTGTATAGTTTCAAACAAGGCCCTATGGCATGGTTTTAAAGACTTGATAATCATCTACAACAACAAGGATATAAAATAGGAGCTACTGACAACAATCTTTACATTAAAATTGAAAATCAGAACATGATTATTGTTGTAGTATATGTGGATGATATCATCTTTGGAAGTAATCTAAATCCTCTAAGCAAACAATTTTCTATAGAAATGCAAAAATAATTCGAGATGTCAATGCTTGGTGAACTTACATTATTCCTAGGATTATAAGTTTCACAATCAGACAAAGACATATTCATATCTCAAACCAAATATATTAAAGAAATGTTGAAGAAATTTCAAATGGAATATTGTAAACCTATGAGCAGTCCTATGACTACAGGATGAAAACTTAGAAAATATGATGAATCATTAGAAGTAGACCAAACCATGTATAAATCAATGATTGGTATCCTATTATATGCAACAACAACAAGACCATACATTATGCAAGTTGTAGGATTAGTGGCCAGATTTCAATCTGCACCTAAAGAAACACATATGAAGGCAGTTAAAAGGATTTTTAGATATCTCAATGGCACCTTGGATTTTGGATTATGGTATCCAAAAACAGAAGACTTCACATTAACTACATATACTGATGCAGATTGAGCATGAAGTATTGGTGACAGAAAGAGCACTAGTGGAGGTGCATTTTTCCTAGGAAAATTTCTTGTGTCATGGCTATGTAAAAAGAAACCCTCCATATCACTATCTACGAAAAAAAGATGAATATATTGTTGTTTCCTCCTGCTACACTCAAGTAATTTGGATGAAACAAACTCTAAATACTTACAAGTAAAAAATGATCATCCAATTCTTCTTAACTGTGAAAATACCAGTGCCATAATACTTTCTAAGAATCTCGTCATGCACTAAAAACCAAGCATATCCCAATCACTTTTTTTTTTAAGGGAACATGTTTCTCAAAAAGTTGTTAAAGTGGAATATGTGGATACTAAAGAACAGATTGTAGATATATTCACAAAACCTTTACCCATGAGTACTTTTGCATACCTTAGACATAAATTGGGGGTAATTTCCATATCTAATTGAATTGCAGAAGCTTCATCAAAGAAGGATCACATGTGCAGTATAACCTCAGGGAGAGTAAAACCTCAAGGGGAGCAGAGAAATGTCCTTTCTTTCATTGTTGTCAAAGGGGGAGAATAAACAATAAAACTCAGTTAAAATAAAAGATTTTTTACTTTGTTTCCATCAATGTCAAAGGGGGAGAATGTTGGACATGGTGTTATGTTTTCATTGATGTCAACAAGGGTTAATATGGGTTTATCATACAAACAAGTCCATTCAGACTATAACTCTATTAAAGTACCCTGCTATACCGGTTGCAAGAGCATTAAATCTGATGAAGCAGATGGAGTAATGAGAAGACTAAGAAGATGGCTTTTGATTATGAGACATACAAGGCTGAAGATGTCCCATAGAAATGAAAAATAAAAAAGATCAAATCTGGTGCTCAAAATAAAATACAATAATTATATGAACAAATATCAAAAGGAACATGTTCCAAATCACCCGAGATTCTAAATTCTTTTTTTATTATAATGATCAATGCTCTGATCATTATAAGTGTGAAAGTTATAGGAATCGACAGTAAAGAGCGAAGAACAATTTTGATTGTTAGATCAAAATAAGAGCACGATCAGGCGGAGGAATTGATAGTGAATGGCGAAGAACGAGGTTGATTGATCAATGATCATTGGATCAAAATGGAACCACAATCCAACGAATTAGATCATTTTCCGCGAGTCTTCTACGAACCCCAAAAAAATGGCTAAGTATCATATTCTATTAGTTGGACTCATATAAAGAATCACTTAAAATTTCTAAGTATAAGTTCATTTTGGAGGTAGCAGAAGTTGGGGGTGCATTTTGATGACATTCGAGAAGACATGTGAGTCTGGGAGTCCGCAAACCCGAGAATAATCACTTAAAAATTTCTAAGTATAGGTTCATTTTGGAGGTAGCAGAAGTTGGGTGTGCATTTTGATGACACCCGAGAAGACATGTGATTCCACGAACCCACCACATAAAATAATTCTAAGTAAAGTTCATGTTTGAAATGATTAAAGACCGTCCACTCAACGGTTGATTAAATACAAACCGTGGATCTATCTAAAGTGCCTAGGAAATCTAGGGTCATCCACTCAACGCATGATTAAAACCCAACCATCATATCGAGGTGCAATAAAGATTGTGGGAGGTTCATATCTAACCATTCATTGGGACGATAGATCTACGGTGGAGATGTAGCATGCATCATCGAAGTGAGAAGAGGTTAATGTGAAGGTCAACATCCATGTAAGTGGTTTGTAAAATACCACGATAAACACGTGGTAGCATCCTGTGAACACAGATACCTCGATAACGGATTTCTAAAACCATGCTTTGATCACCCGCACCACTAAGAGGATACCACAAGTGGTAAGTGGTAATCCCATACATATTAATAAGTCATTAGTCACAAACATTGGTCCTATGGAGTAAATAACTTAGTGTCAAGGCAACGAGGGTGTTAAAAGATCCAATTAGACCATAGTTTAGTCTGTGGTCTCGTGGCGAGTAGTAAAGGTTGGTTGCACAGTTAAATTAACCCGCGACGAAGGTGTTAGATTGAGTTTGTAGCTTGTGGTCTCATAAAGTAAGGGCCTTTAAAAGGGAAACTGCTTATCCACAGAAATTAGCCTAACCAAGGTCACTCGATTACTTTAAAATAATAATAATAAAGGAACAAATTTGTTACTAGAACAACATTATCATTGAATAAATGAAAATGTGTGATAGTTCATTATCAAAAGGATACTATGGTTTAAATTCACACACCTATTGGAATATTATTTAAACTGAAAGATATGATGAATGGACGAGGTATTTGTGGTCTAATTCAGAAGATCAAAACATAGAAAAAGTCCAAGGAAGAACTTGAAACATTCACATGAAGTGAGGGTGGAAGGGTCGAGGTGCAAGGGAGGATTGAAGTCCTCTACAGTTTGAAGCTTGAAATAGGGAGTTGGTGATTCTTCAAGTTGGAGCTTGAAAACAAGAGGATTGGAGTCCTCTACAGGTTGGATCCCGATCTATAAGGAGTTGTTGATTCCTCAAGTTGGTGCTTAGAAAATAGGGGATTGGTGTCCCCTTGAGTTGGTGCTCAAAAGAAGAGAGATTGGTGTCTCTTACAAAACTATAACTTGTAAATGAAATATATTTTTTATGATTGTTACATTTAAAATTCAAATTTATGTACATTCTTGTTGAGAAATTGTTATAAATTAATAAAGAATTAATTTAATTTGAGAAAAAGAATTAATACTGATCCCCCCCCCCCCCTCTTAGTATTGAACAACATTCCAACAACTATGACCCACACCTTGGGAGATGACAGATGATGGACATTGTCTTTAGAGGCAATCAAAGACACATTAAAGGAAAATACCTAGCCCTCACTTGCCCGACGATTTTTCTTTGGAGGCCATACGCTATGCTTTTGACCTTAACGTCACCATGGGCTAGGGTTTTATTGATGGTGGTGAGGTTTGATGATGGCTTAGCATGATCGATGGAGAGTAAGATAATTCCCATGGTGCCACATGGCCTTTGGAGGCACAACGTCCCCTTCAACAACCCAACGACTTGCTGGAAGTCCCAAAACGTCACCCACTAGGGGCATGACATCATCTTTTTAGGGTTTAATTTGTGTAAAATGGAAATTACGTTGTAAAGAGGAAAAATAAAGGAGTTCGACCTCCTTATTTTGTGTTTTACCCAAATAAAGTGGACAAACTTATTTTACATGACCTAGTATAAATAAAGGTCATTTAACATTTCATTTTCATAACATTCTCACTTGAGAAAATGACATACTTGGCTGAAAGTTTTGGCCTCTTTGGGGATTTGAACTATATCTCTCTCTTGGGCAAAATTTTGGATGCTTATTGGTCTATTGTGGAGCTAAAGTGGTGCACTACCCTTCTTGGAGGCTTATTCTTGCATGGGGGTGGAATTTACTTGGTAATCTAGGGTTTTATCTTGCTATCTCGTGGAATTGTTAAGGAATTTTTTGCATTTTGTTGGAAAATTATTCTTATTTCATGGAGGAGTATAAGTGCATACACCGTCCACCAATTTCATCCTAATTGTTATTGGATAAGTCATTTTTCACAAGGTTGCTAGGAGGAGTAAAAGGGCTTACACCTTCCTAGACTTACCTTTGTTGGATTCTCTTGCTCTAGGGAGTAAAAGGGATTACACCCCTAAAGAAGTAGTGGATTCAAATCTTACAACCAATACTCCATTACCCAATAGATTAAATAACTAATCTGAAATTGCATTGGAGAAACAAAATCGTTGCATCGACAAAATGTGTTTTGTCGAGGTATTTCATTTGTCTAAAGTGGATTCAATTATATATGTTACTAGTTTGCTTGAGCCCCTAGGGCATCTATCTTGACTAGTATTTCTTGTTGTTATTATAAATTAATGCTACAACCATTAGGAATGCAACAAAACTCACTCAAACTCTTTCTTTCACCCACTATTCCACCATTGAAATCTGCTTGAAAGATACTATAATTAAACTACTAGACGTTGGTTGTCTTTTGGGTGGTTTACTTGTTGAGTTTGGTGGTTGGATTTCGTTGTTGTAGAAAAAAAATTCTACAGCCACTTGGCTGTCATAATAACTTGTTTATAACATCATTTAACAACCTTATATTGTCACTAAAGTCTCATTCTATTTCACTAGAGTTAAACTAGTAATTGCTAGCTTAGTCTCTTCCATCATTTACTTTAATTTTGGTGATGTATTTTGCAGCCATTGTTATCATTTACTTGATGATATATATTCTTGTTTATTACTGAAATATAGGACAACAAGCTTCACTTACTTGCCCCTTTGATTATCTGGCTTGTATATTTATATTTTGTCTTGTCTCGGGCAGGTATAACACTCTTTTGCAGGTACAATATACTTTGGAAACCTACCCCTATCAACAAGACTCTTATCCAAGCCCTTTTCCACTTCCTTACTTGACCTATAGTGGTTTTACCTTCCATCACTTAACTTTCCATCTCAATCCCCCTAGGCTCACCCAGATTCCCCCCTTGTGGTGATTTTCATCATCACTAAAGTGAGGGGAGAATCTATCTAAGGTGATAGTGGGTAGATACTCTCACAGTTGTCCCACTTTTGTAGTGTGGGTCAAGATTTTCCCAACCTACAATCTATGCGATAACATTTTGGCATCATTGTCGGGGAGGATTTTGAATCCTCTTTCGTGCCCTAATGAAACTTTGGCAAGCTTTGATCCCAAAGCCTTTACCCCTAGCTTTCCTAGCGACTCCACTTGAGGGAATTTCCCTCTACCTTTCCCTCCTTTGATGGTATAAATCTCATCTGGTGACTCCGCAACCCCAGAATTCATCTTCCCAAGAGATCCTTTCCCCTGGATGATTCAAGCCTTCCAAGGTTTACTAAAGAAATCCTCTATTTAACTCCCCCATTGTCAAAAATATTTTCCACGGTAATCTCCACTTTGCACCAATGGCTCGCCCTTGGGAAAAAGACATATACAAGCCATTGAATATGGCTTCCATTGTTGGATATCCCAATACCATGCCTAAAGAGACTAACAAATAGTTTCCAAATTTTTCAGGAAACAATGTGCTCACAGTTGAAGAACATCTCTATGTAATTGGTTGAGACATGGAAAATGAAAGAGTGGAACATGAAGATGTGGCAATGAATTTTCTAGCCACATCTCTCACTGAAGATGCCTAAAGGTGGTTCACAGGGTTGTCGGACAATCACTTTGCAACATATGAAGATTTTGTTGTGGGATTACTGAGAGGGGGGGTGAATCAGTAATAGAGCAATTTAATTTTTTTTAACCATATAATCCAAGTGTTATATCAATGAAGCATTATCATCCAATAATTGCAGAGTAAATAAGAAATGAACAAATAAACAAACATACACATACACAGTACACCAGTGTTTTATGTGGAAACTCAAATTGGGAGAAAACCACGGAATGATTTTTCTTATATGTCTTGAAGAATTACATTCATTGGAAGCACCAACTTCCTTTGTTTTCCATTTGCAACTGGAAGGAGGCTCCAACCCCCTAGCTTCTTAGGCTATAACCTGAGGGAAGATCCAACCCCCAATTCTCTGGCTACAACCAGAAGGAGGCTACAACCCCCTATGTTCTTTGGCTACAACCGGAAGGTGGCTACAACCACTTGTCCTTGCCCCATCCAACTGCCCTGAAGTAGAAGTAGAATGATGGAACCACTGTCAACCTGTCACTGTGAGATATACCGTTGTAAACCTGTACCAATAAATCTGAACCATTCATCAACCTGTACCTCAACCTGTAATCAACTTGTACCATAAACAAGTGCATCAACCATGCACCAACCTATACAAAATAACCTGTAATCAACCTGCACCATAAGCAAGTGCATCCAACCATGTACCAAGTATGTACCAATCATGTGTCAACTACTCATCAATATGTACCAACATCATCAACTATACACCTCATGTATGTGCCAACTCATCAACTACTTGTCTCAACCATGTACTCAACATGTACCTCAACCAAAATCCCTCACCAATTTCATCATAAAAATCTGATTTGTAGCTATGTAATAGACCTGGTGTATATGATCACATTCCTGCAAACCTTCCTTAACTTCAACAACAAGAGACTAGCATTTTCATCAAACTATTCTTTAGTCTCACATGCCTAGTTTTGGATTAGTCAACAACCCTAACTTGAAGTAATCATAACTTTGTACCTGTAATGTATAAATATATGAAACTTATACACAATGTTCTTCAATGTGTTTTATACAATTCCTCCAAGTTTCACTACTTGGAACCTCTCAGAAAAGGAGTTATAGCAAAAATGGCATACCTTGCTGAATTTTGGCTTACTCTAGAGAGCTATGTTGTAGAGCGTGCCCCACACGGAATATTTGTTGAATTGATATGAAACTATTACAAAGCATACCAAAGATTGTACCCTAACCAAAACATTTGGTTTCACTGAATTTGGATCTGTTATGAAGAAATTATGATGTTTTTATTCGAAACACATGTTTTTGACTAGTTTTAGGACTAGCCACAAACCCTATTTTCCACGGAGTGTAACTCCAAAAATAAAATTACCCACAAGCTGAATTTTTTACCACAGATACCTGGATATGTTTTCTCAATGGAATAGAAATTTCACGGTCTGAATCATTATAGAAAAAAACTTATAGCGAAAATGGCGAGATGACCTGTAAATAACATACCTTAGAAAACACCATCAAAAGAATTTATCCTTCCTTGCATTTCGGCCTTCTTTTTTTCACCTTCCCTCGGAATTCTGGCTTAGATATCCTTGGTTACCTTAGACACCTATAGATATTCAATATTCTAAAGTGTAATTAAAATGAGAGAGCCTTGCCTCTTATTTATACTCTCCAAGTAGCTTCCTTAAAAACATCTTCTAGGTCACTTGGCCCCACTTTCCTTATTTTAGGGTTAACCCACTTCTAATTTCTCAATTAAATTTATTATTGAAATAATTTATTTTGTATTCACTTTGAATTATAATACACTCATTACTTCACTTTATTATTTACCTTTTAAAATATCTTAAACCACTTTGACTACTTTGACCTTTTGGGGCTTCTAGATGACATATAAGGGTCCTCCAACTTCGTAAAGCCATAACTCTCAAACCGTGAGGAGTTATGTGAAGTTTCGCATACAACTAGAAATGAAATGACATGTACTATCCATATAGAATAGTATTATCTGAAAATATATCATAACTCATACTGTTATCCATCAAACAAACTTGGGTCCATTACCCAAACCTGGGGTCTCCAACTTCTCATGGCCATAACTCTCTAACCATGAGAATTTATGTGACGTTCCACATACCACTGGAAATGGAATGACAAGAACTATCCATCTAGGATAGTTTACCTGAAAAATTCATTGTCCTTCATCTCATTATTCCACAATTAAGCATGGGTTCTCTTACTCCACAAAGCATCTTCCCGTGAGGGATTTCACCGTAAGGGGACCACTTTGGAGTTCATACATATTTACTTCTTATCAACCATGACAAGAAAATAATGAGTCATCTTTAAATCAAACAATCTTGGGTCCATTACCCAAACCTTTGTGCTGTGGGGATTTCTTCAAGGGTTGACATCAATGACAACCAACCTTAATCAACAATCTCCCCCTTTGGCATTGATGGCAACACTCTGATGCAATACTGAAATAATATCACTCATTCTCCCCCTGGATCCATGCCTCTGTCCTCTGTATCTGATATATTTGCCTCTGTTCTCTGCATCTGATAAATCTACTCCCCCTGGAACCATGCCTCTGTCCTCTGCATCTGATAAATCTCTCCCCCTTTTTCATCAATGGAAAGGGTATCTTTTCATCCGGGGTTGCTCCCCCTAACTGAACTATCCTCTTATGGAGATTCCTCGTGTACATATAAGACATATAAGATAAGCATTCATTTTGGAGTAGAAATAACTCCAAGTCTTTGGTGAATATATTCAAAGCCTTCCTGTGGAATTGGTTTTGTAAAGATGTCTGACACTTGTTCTTTTGTGCCCACATACTCAACTTTGATGTTCTTTTCTGCAACCTATTCCCATAGAAAGTGATACTTGATTGGAATGTGCTTCGTCTTGGAGTGCATCACTGTGTTTTTTGAGATACTGATGGCACTTGTATTATCACAATATATTGGAATGGGCTCATCATACTCAACCTGTATATCTATCAAAGTTTGTTTCATCCAAAGAACATGTGTACAACATGTTGTTGCTGCAATATACTCTGCCTCGGTTGTAGATAGAGATATTGATGATTGTTTCTTTCTTATCCATGATACCAAACACTCACCTAAGTAGAACGTTGCTCCACTGGTGCTTCATCGGTCATTTATACAACCTGCCCAATCTGCATCTGTGTAGGCAATAAGTGATAGATCTTTTCCTTTTGGATACCATAATCCAAACTCTTTTGTTCCTTTCAGATATCTGAAAAACATATTTACTGCTAATACATGTGGTTCCTTTGATGTTGCTTGAAATCCTGCCACATTTCCAACTTCTTGCATTACATCTAGTCTGGATGTTGTCACATATAGTAGGCTTCCAATCATTGACCTGTATTTCCTCTGATCTATAGACTTTGAATCATCATCTTTGCTCAACTTACAACTGGTTTGAATGGGAGTGATAATTGGTTTGTAATCTTCCATTCCGGACCTCTTTAGCATTTCTCTGATATATTTGGTTTGAGAAATAAAAAATTCCTTGGTTTCTTTGACGTATCTGAAGTCCCAGAAAGAAGGATAGTTCTCCAAGTAACGACATTTCAAATTCATTCTGCATGTCTTTTGCAAATTTCTATCTTAACCTGTCATCATCACTACCAAAAATAATATCATCAACATAAACTTCAATTAATAAAATATTA
>ML878114.1:12100-29635 GCA_009831015.1 Picea engelmannii
CTTGTGGAATAATGAGATGAAGATCAATGATGTTGTTGGTGAAACTATCCTAGATGGATAGTGCTTGACATGCCATTTCCGGTGGTATGTGGAATGTCACATAACTCCTCACGGTTTGAGAGTTATGGCTTTATGAAGTTGGAGGACCCCCATATGAAGGCTTGAAGCCCCAAAAGGTCAAAGAAGTAAAAGTTCTTGAAAAGAAGAAAACATTATTTAAATGATAAAGTAAATTGACAAAATCAAGATGGATTATTTAAATGACAAAGTAAAGTGAAAAAATCAAGAAGAAATATTTAAATGATAAAGTACTGGAGAATTTTCTATTCATGGAAAGTGGTTAACCCTAAAATAAGGAAAATAGGTTAAGTGGCCTAGAAATGGGTTAAGTAACCTAAAAATGGGTTAAGTGACCTAGAAGATGAAAGTATAAATAAGAAGCTAGGAACTCTTGTAAAATGCACATTTGGTAAGAATCCCTCTTGTGGATCAATGGAGAGCTTCTTGGTAATATCTTTTGGAGTATTGATGGAGAGCTTCTTGTGAGAGAATCTTATTGGTGTGGATATCTTGAGCATTATTGAAGATCTATTTTGAGGAAGAAAGCGAAAGGAGGATCTCATGGACGCATCAAAGTTTCGACAATGTTGGAGATCTTGACGACAAAAGTCTCGGAGTCACAAAAAACCCTATTTTCTGATGCCCATGCGGGCTGTCTGTGTATAGGGTGCATGTACACACGGGCTGGCTGTGTATAGGGTGAGTGTACACGCGAGCTGACTATGTACAGGGAGCGTGGACTGAATAACCTCATGGATATTTGTGTTTGAGCTGGTGCCAAGCTCTTGGATGATGAGGCAGGTTCCAGATCTACATTCTATGGCCTCAGATCTATCACTAAGACACTAGTATGGTTGCATTATTGTCTTGATAGATGCTATTGTTTGATATGTTGTGAATGCTTAGGGCATTTTTGCTATGGCTTCTATGATGTGGATCAGTTTGGTTGATTTGATTGATGGAGAGAGAAGCACTCTTGTGATTCAGTAGTGACATGATTGCTATGGTATACTAGCTATTTATACATGATTGATTTGATGTGTAGCATGAGCAAGCTATTGGAGAGCTTGGATGTATTTTGACTGGTTGTGGGTC
Organism: Picea engelmannii; assembly: GCA_009831015.1. NCBI lineage: Eukaryota > Viridiplantae > Streptophyta > Pinopsida > Pinales > Pinaceae > Picea > Picea engelmannii. The sequence goes on from ML878114.1 coordinate 13,256, forward strand.
AGTTTGGATAGTGGAAGACAGAAGAGAAAGTGATTGCAGGTTGCAGATGATCTGAGCATGTGAAGCAAAGAAAAACCCTAGTTTCTCAAGAGCATACGCTTGTTACATTATACACTGGCCACGTTCACACGCGGGTTGTAGTGAGCCAGGGTGCGTGCACACACAGGTTGCACTACTGACAGGTCACGTACCTGTTGACAGATTGATATATGTTGAGGATTGCTGCCTCATCTCAGTTGGTGCTGAGAATGTAAGCTGAGTCTTGCATATAGAGTTGGTGCTCTTGTAGAGTTGTACTCTATTTAGTTGTTGCTGATAAACCCAAGGATTGTAGTCCATAATAAAAAGAAAATTGTACATACATCTTGTGTTCTTTGTGTTCATTGTGATGATGACTTGTTGATGATATATTGTTGATATATGTTGTTGATATGTGCTCACATCTAACATGTTATAAATGAAAACAATGGGTAATGATTAAATGTTGAATGCTAATTGATGAGTTTTGTGCAAGAGGGAAGTTTTGGGAAAAAGAGCCCCACACTTATTCACCCCCCCTCTAAGTGTGGTAGGTGTGTCCAACAGGGGAAGCATATTTCTGTTGATTAGAATTAGTCTTTATTTTTCTTTCTTCCTTTTTGAAAGAGTTCTGAAGTGCAACTGCATAACATTTTGGGTTTTTGTCAGTTTCCTGAGATGTAGAGTTAGATCCTTTGTTAGAATTATTTTGATCATAACCCATTCCTAATTTATTTCTTGATGATCTTTGAATGTTAAGAATATCATCCAAGATTCTTGAAATGTTTTCAAATCTCAATTGGTTGTTTCCTTTCTCAAGTTCTATTTTTAGAAAAACAATTTCAACCTCTAGCTTTTCATAGTCTAATTGATTTTCATTGATTTGTTTACTTATGACCTTTTCAATTATTTTGGCTTCTTGGAGTTGAGTCTTCAATTCAATAATTATTTGCTCTTATTTCTTGATGGTTATTGAAACTTCCTTTTCTCTTGATTTTTTTTCTCTTCATATTCTAATAGTTGTTCTCTTAATGATTTGTTCTTCTTTTTATATTTTCTCAGTTCTTCAAGAGCACTAATAAGTTCTCCTTCAAGGTATACTTCTCCTTCAAGTTTATAATTTTCTTCATTATCATCATCAACATTATTTTGAGTTTCTATGCCCATAAATAAAAGTTCTGTCTCGTCATCTTCACTCATGTCATATGAACTATTGTCTTCTTTGGAGTAGAAGTTTTTATTCTTGTAGAATTTCTTCTTGTTTCTAGTTTTTCTCTTTTTATTTTCTTTATGATTTTGAGTTTCTTCATCATCACTCTCTTCCTGCTTTGGATAGGGACATTTGGAGGAAAAATTTCCAACTTTTCCACAGTTAAAACATTTTAGGGGTAACTTCCCTTTGTATTTCCCAAACCCTTTCTTGAGTTTCCTTATAAAGTTAGCCTTTTTTTCATCAAATATGTCTGAGTGATTTTCATTTGGCACATGCTCATGGTTCTTTGTTTCTTTTTATGCTTTGAAATTTGTTTCCCTTTTTGATGATTTTTCTTGCCCAATTCTCATCTCATAGGCTATAAGAATCCCATGAAGTTCATCCATTGTAAGTTTGTCAAGGTCTTCTCGATATTCCAAGGTAGATACCTTGGCATCATATCTCATTGGTAATGATCTCATCACCTTTTGGAAAATAATTTTGTCTTTTATCTCTTCTCCCAATGCTTCAATTGAATTGACTATTTCATCCATTCATTGAAAATGTTTTGTAATGTTTTCTTCCTCTTTCATCTTCAGAATCTCAAACTGACCTATGTATGTTTGAATTTTTTCTTGCTTAACTTTTTCATCTTCTTCATAGATGACTTCAAGTTTGTCCCAAATTTATTTTGTTGATTTACAATGCATCACTTTTACAAATATGGGGTTTTCTAATCCACCCAGAATTGCATTAACAACCCTTGAATTATCATTGTAGAGTTTATTTGCAACAACATTTGAAGGTGCAGTAGTTGGTGTAGTGTAACCATTTACCATAGATAACCAAACATCGCATCCAAGAGCCATCAGATTACTTTTCATCCTTATACTCCAAAATGCATAATCATTTCCTTTGAACAATGGTGCTATGTTGGAGGACATTCTTTCTTGTTGATCCATTGGATTTCTTAGAATCTGAATTAAAGTGGTTAGATTGCGGTGAAGGAACCTGCTCTGATACCAATTCTTGGAATGTTGTTCAATACTGAGAGGGGGGGGGGTGAATCAGTATTGATTTTTTTTCTCAAATTAAATTAATTCTTTATTAATTTATAACAATTTATCAACAAGAATGTACAAAACTTTAAATTTTAAATGAACAATCATAAAAATTATTTTTCATTTACAAGTTATAGTTTTGTAAGAGACACCAATATCTCTTCTTTTGAGCACCAACTCAAGGAGACACCAATTCCCTGTTTTCCAAGAACCAACTTGAGGAAGCACCAATTCCCTATATATCGGGCTCCAACCTGTAGAGGACTCTAATCCTCTTGTTTCCAAGCACCAACTCCATGTTTCAAGATTCAACCTATAGAAGACTTGAATCCCCCATTACACCTCCTTTCCACCCTCACTTCATGTGAATGTTTCAAGTTCTTCCTTGGAATCTGTTTGTGTTTTGATCTTTTGAATTAGACGACAAATACCTCTTCCTTTAATCATATCTTTCTATTTAAATAATCTTCCAATAGGTGTATGAATTTGAACCATTGTATCCTTTTGATAATGAACTATGGCACCTTTTCATTTATTCAATAATAATGTTGTTCTAATAAAAAATTTCTTCCTTTATTATTATTATTTTTAAGTAATGAAGTGGCCTTGGTTAGGCTAAGTCCCGCGAATAAGTAGTTTCCCTTTTAAAGGTCCTTACTTTATGATACCATGAGCTACAAACTCAATATAGCACCTTCGTCACAAGTTAACTTAACTACGCAATCAACCTTTACTACTCCCCACGAGACCTCCAGATAAACTATGGTCTAATTGGATCTTTTAACACCCTCGTAGCCCTGACACTAATTTCTTTACTCCATAGGATCAACGTTTGTGACCAATGCCTTATTAACATGTATGGGATTACCACTTACCACTCGTGGTATCCTCTTAGTGGTGCGGGTGATCAAATAATGGTTTTAGAAACCCACTATCAAGGTATATGTGTTCACAGGATGCTACCACATGTCTACCATGGTGATTTACAAACCAGCTACATGAATGTCGACCTTCACATTAACCTCTTCTCACTTTGGTGATGTGCACTACATCTCCACTTTAGATCTATCATCCCAATGAATGGCTAGATATGAACCTCCCACGATCTTTATTGCACCTTGATCCGACGATTGTATTTTAATCAAGCGTTGAGTGGATGGTGCTCGCTTTCCTATGCACTTTAGATAGATCCACAGTTTGGATTTAATCAACTGTTGAGTGGACGGTCCTCATTCATTTCAAACATGGACTTTACTTATAATTATTTTATACGGCGGGTTCGTGGAATCACATGTATTCTCGGGTGTCATCAAAATGTACGCCCAACTTCTGCTACCTCCAAAATGAACCTATACTTAGAAATATTTAAGTGACTCTTCTCGGGTCCATGGACTCACAAACTCACATGTCTTCTCAAATGTCATCAAAATGCACACCCAACTTCCGCTACCTCCAAAATGAACCTATACTTAGAAATTTTTAAGTGATTCTTTATATGAGTTCGACCAATAGAATATGATACTTAGCCATTTTTTGGGGTGCACAACGGAATAGCGGAAAAATATCTAAGTTGTCAGATTGTGGTTCCATTTTGATCCAACGATCGTTGATTAATCAACCTCGTTCTCCGCCATTCACTGTTGATTCCTCCATCCGATCATGCTCTTATTTTGATACAATGATCAACATTGTTCTTTGTTCTTTACTGTCAATTCTTGCAACTTTCACACTTATAATGATCAGAGCATCGATCATTATAATAAATGGAGAATTTAGAATCCTGAGTAGATTTGGAACATGTTCCTTTTGATCTTTGTTCATATATAATTACTGTATTTTATTTTGAGCACCATATTTTTATCTTTTTTTTTTTCATTTCTATGGGACAAATTCATCCTTGTATGTCTCAGAATAAAAAACCATATTCTTAGTCTTCTGATTACTCCATCTGCTTCATCAGAGTTAATGCTCTTGCAAAGCTCTCTTGCAACTGGTATAGCAGGATACTTTAACAAAGTTATAGTTTGAATGGAATTGTTTGGATGATAAACCCATATTAACCCTTGTTGACATCAATGACAACATAACACCATGTCCAACAATGACATCCAGTCTATGGGATTCTTTCCCCAATGAAGGCCCAAACTAGGCTTGTTCATTCCAATACATCCACCAAGCAAGGTCTTGGAAAGACAATTGAGTGCACCCTCCAAGGGTCTCAAGTCAAATGCATCATGACAAGTAAAATCACATTTAATACAAGAGCCACCTAAACATTTGCATCAAAACTACCTTTTCAAATTAAACAAGTGCTCAAAGACCCTATGCAACTTGCAAAGATTAGGTATGGGAGGGTTGTCATGGTGACCTATTGGGTGAGTCATTCCTTAAGTCAAAAAGTGTTTCCTAGGTAGACCCTCTCTAATTCATGCAAAGAAGGTGAAATTGATGGGGTAAAACATTTGGGCATGGGGTTCATGACATACAAGGGTTCGTATTGTCTCATTTATGGGTGCCTTTGTAGACGGTGTGTTGCACCTTCATTTTCAATGCAACCTTTTTCCATGCTCATTTATTGCCATTAATTAGCTAATGTGTTTTCAAGTTGAAGCCAAAGTGGGAATTCTACCTAAGCATGAAAAAAAATTCCCACCTCGACTCTACCCTAGTCACACTGTGCTTCCCCAAGTTGAAGACAATGTGTGGGACTTCTACCAAAGTATGAAAAACATTGCTCTACCTTGGCTAGAATTTTTAGATTATTATTTAATTTACGGGTCCCATTAGTTTCTTATTAGATACATTTCATTGTCCTCGGGATCCCTGGGTGAACATCTAGAAGTTTTATGATTGGATTTGATATTTTTTCAACTACAAGCCTTTGGACCTTCAACCCCTTCTTCCCATGAAATGTGTTACAATCCCTTCTTGGGTTAGTACACCCAAAAATCCCAAAATATGAGGAGACAAAAATGATGAATTGTGGAAAATTATAAGATGATGGAGAATGGTATGATGACCCACAAAGGAGACCTCCCACTAGCAAAAATTTGCCCAAGGGTGACCACTTACAAGGGCACAATGTCAACCACCAAGCCAAAACAAGGCAAAGAGTATAATTTCCAAGAAGACATTTTATAATCAAGAGCAAATTTTAATGCAACACATTCAAATGCCTCAAGTAATAAAGTGACACTTACCACAATACCTGAATTGTACCTTATGGAGCAAGGGCCATTGTCTTCCAAAAACAAGTTGATGTGATGAATGCCATCATGATGAATTAGAGAAGTATCATGGTGAAGCAGGTCTCCAAATGTGCAAGTGGACATCACAAGTCAATCCATCCCTCAACACTCCATGTTTGAAACCTAAGGGCCTTGAGACATCATCTCCTAAGTTATCCCTAGAAATGGGGGATGACAAGCATTATGGTTTGCTCAATTCCAAGCAGGAAAGACGAGAGGCAAATGTCATGTTGGGATATAGATTTTCATGAGACAATTTATAAGACAATATCCCTTGGGTCTAGTTACAAAGCATATCATCATGGCATCAATTACATGGCCTTATGCACGTAAGCAATATTTGGACCATGAATTTCCATTTGAGAATGCTATAATATGTGAGGGGGTACAACTAAGACTCAAATCAAAATATTTTTCCTTTACTCACAATATGTATTTTGATGAGCAGATGGAGAGGATAAAATAAAAGTTGGTTGAGGCATAGAGATTACTAAAGAAAGAAGAGGAGGAAAAGAAAAGAGCTAAAGAAGAAAGATTAAAACAAGAAGAAGAATGGGGAATGAAAGTTGAGTAGGAAAAAACAAGGAAAGATCACAAGTAGAAGTTGATAAGATAAAGCCAAGAAAGAGTAAGAGAAAAATACACAAGTTGAAGTTGAGAGACTAAGAAAGGAGAAGGAATATAAATTAAAGGAAGAAGTTGAAAAAATTGAAAAAAAAAACTTGAAGAAGAGAAAAAGGCAAAGTTAGAAGAAGAATATAGAAATGAAGAAGAGTGAGATAATATTGAACAAGAAAAAAAATTAGAATTAGAAAATTATCAAGGAGCTACCACAAAAAGTATAGATAACAACCAAGAGCAACGATATATTAATCAAATCCCATAGCATATAACAAAATAGACCAATCCACCTTCAATTAACTTTATTGACTTAACTATGGAGGATTTGGTGATCCCTAAATCAAGTATGGACAAAGGAAAATAAATTAAGGATACAATTGCTAAAATGGAATAGGTGTCCACACCATGTAGTTTGGACAATATCATATTTTGGGGTGATCAAAGTATTCAAGACCCTATGGAAGATATTGTTGAATTGGAACTCATAGCTTATGAAAAAACAAGGCGAGTTATTATTAAGCAAACCCATAAAAAAAAAATCAGTCTTGATAATACAATCCTTTGTACCACTAAGGAAATTGTACTTGATACCAAAAGGGCTAGATTCATTGATTTGCTTTCTATAGGCCTAGCTATTTGACATTCCATAATCAATAAAGATAGATCTAAAGCAACTGACATTCATAATACAGAAAATACAATTTATTTGTTGTAAAATCAAGTAGAATATTGTAAGACAACACATGGGTTGGTATCTATTTTTGTAGAGCAAGTTATGGAAGAAGATTAGGTTAATACACAAATAAAGAGAGACTTCTACTCCAAAGCCTTCAAACTATAGGAATTAAGTTCATAGTTTTTTATTTTGTACAAAGAGAATCTAATATGGAAAGAACAACATGGAAAGACATAAGATCAAATAGATTTCATCAAATAGATCGAGAAGAGAAGAAGACATGAATATCATCAAATAACATTGCTAACTAAATCCAAATTGTATGAAATTGAATATGATACGAGATATTGGGGCATAAATTCTCATGAAGCCAAAAACAAGTAGAGGATGAGAAGATATCATGTATTACAATTTGGGACTTCGGTGAAGACACAAATACTTGGTGCAAAATACCCTCACTTGGTCCTCTTGAAAGTTCTACCCAACAAATTAGGTGATGTAGAAATTTAAAGACATGATAAAACAACATGAAGAAAAAATCCAAACTATATTATCTCTTGACAAGGGGCATCTCCAAAGCTTTCTCATGAATGACATTGAAAAGGCAACTCCATTAATGTGGTCTTTTCTAAAAATAGAAAAATACATAAAATATGTAATAGAGAGTTACATATTTTAAAATCCCCTTGAAAACAACATGTTTTCCCACATAGTGACTTGTATAATGTACTTTTTGAAAAGTGGGAAAAATACGACAAGGAAATAGTTAAAGAATCAACACCTAGTTCACCTAAAGGTGTTTGCTTTCTTGTGCACATCCTTCTTAATGGTGGAGGGGTTGATGACCTAGGGTTCATCCAGAGCTGACCAAAAAAAACCCAAAGGCGTCGACATATCAATCCTTAGCCAAATATTGAAGAAGGTCTCACCCTAGATGCCATGAGAATCACAAAGACCATTTGATCTTGTGTCAGTGATGTAGGGTTAATTACACATGGAATCCATTCACATTAACATCCATACATTCCATTGAAATATGTTTAAAGAATAACTACATGTAACAACAACACATACATTCATCAGACACATGATCAACCCATCAAAGAACAAGAATCGTTGTAGCTTTTATTATATTCATTCAACTAGTCACATACATATATCAAGAGACCGATTGAGTATCAAAAACAACACCCTGCACTCTCATACATTCTCACAGTAGTTCACTACATGGAGCCATGTGATTTCTCTTAGAATATGCATGTATTACAAAACTAGACTCACAACCAGACTCTTTACAAAACATAGCCAGACTCTTCTCTCAACCGAGATCTCATAGCTTACCCAAAAACATCAACCACAACAACAATGATCTCAACAAAAATAATCAACAACTGAGTAATCCAGCCCTTCTCTGTCATTGTTTCTCCCTTCTATTTCCTTCTCTACTCTAGCATTATATCACTTTCATTTCTACTCCACTCGCTCTACTGACTGCCATTCCCATGCGCTTTTTCCGCCTGCATGCATACCACATAGCCTATTTGGAGTTGTGGCAGCCTTAACTACCTTTTCAGATCAATCCTTAATATCTCCATGATCTCTCGTGATGGATAAAGTAATCATTCAAGATTATTTCCTTAAGATTATTTTCTTGATTATGGCATGCATGCAGTATCTTCTTGATTTATGGCGTGCATAGTAGAACTCGGCCTGGTGTGCACACCAAATGTCATCCATGGTGTAACTACTGGTGTGAAAGAAACTGTAACGTGTGCACAAATATGTTTTTGCACACACACAATCCTTATCCCAAAACATTGGGTGCCAACAGGCCACCACAACTATTATTTGGCTTGTCCCTGAGCCAATGGCCTCATGGAGTAATTGATGCAATGGAAGGAACCGTCTTCATGAGTTTCTAAAGGAACTCCTTGAATCGATTGTCAAATTCATTAAGGGTGTCATGAAGTTCCTAGGTAAGTTGAATGACCTCATATGCATCTGTCTTCATAACCTAAAGAGATGCCAGGTCCATCATCTCCATATTTTTTTATCATAGGGGCGGTGGCAAACTGTGCTGCCATCAACTGAGTACAAAATATTAGGGCCTTATAAATTGCATCAATGGATAAATATAAAATGGTTTTTTTCTCTACCCATGCTTCAATAATCTCCTTAATCTTGGTCGTGATGGTTTTCGTCGCAGCTTAGCACTCACCTAGAGGTAGAGAATCCAAATTTCTCTTTTGTTGGGTGACCTCAACTTCTGCCACATGAACAATATCGTCAATAAAACTCAGTTCGGGGGGGATTTTGTAGATGGTTCCACAAGGTGAAAATGTATTCGACCACTTCTGAAAAATATTTCAATCTATTATAGTCATCCCATATGGTTTCTCAGGCAATTGCAATCTTCTTAGACAACACCATCTCCTCCTGTGTTGTTTGTTGAAGCCACGTTCAGAGTGTTGTATTATGTGATTCCAAGGTTTGAAAACACTCAGTGACCGCTTTGAGTTTCTGTGGTGCTGGGATCTTTGGTTGTGCCTGTTCAGGAGGTCAAACCCGTGAATATACTTCTTCCGCTGCAATGAATAGTTCGGTGCTACTGGCTAAAGTAACCTCATGTTGGGACTCGGTATCCTTGTGCATGGTGACCTCAACAAGATGCAGTGTCTGGAGATCATGTCAGGCAGCTTCAATCTCTTGGTGTGCAAGTATTTCTTGCTGCAACTGGGACTTGGGTTCTGCATGACTTGTAAATTCCTAGTCAAATTGAAGGTGCAGTTGGTTATGAGCTCTTATGAGAGTTTGGTTCCTCTCCCTGAGCTTGTGGAGTATGGTAGTAAATAAATCATGTAGATCGATAACAGGGACCCGTGTAAGAACAATCTTTGTCTTAGTTGATTCAACTAGGACCACAACCAATAGGTATTATTGATAGATCAAATTTGCAGTAGAAAAAGAGCGGCAGAAAAATTGAGGTAAAAAAAGTGCGGAAGAAAAAGTGTGGCAGAAAAAGTGTGGCAGAAAAAGTGCGGTAGAAAAATCATGGCAGAAAAATCGCGGTAGAAAAATTGTGGCAGAAAAAAGTGCGTTAGAAAAATTGCTAGAGAGATCACAAAGGCATGTTTTCAGGGGGAGTGATTATCAAAAGGGAAGAATGAGCGATATGACTTCAGTGTTGCATCAAAGTGATACCATTTGTCAAAAGGGGAAGATATTATTCATATAAAGGGAGAGAGAGTAATTAGAGGATTAGAAACACATAGAAAGATCAAAGGAATTTAGACAGGGGGAGCAACCCCAAGGAGAGTTCAGTCAGGGGGAGCAACCCCAAAGGGAGATACCCTTTTCTATTGATGTCAAAGGGGGAGAGATAGAAACATTGATGATGAGTATAAGCATGAATTTTATCATGATTAAGTGTTTCCATCAATGTTGGTGTTGCCATTAATGCCAAAAGGGGATATTGTTAGACAATTGGCTTAGGTTGATGGAAAGTTGGTCTGGATTGTGGGTTGTCATTGATGTCAACCCTTGGAGAGTGATATTTTAGATTGATGTCAACCCTTGGAGAAGTCTGGTAGAAAATTCTGGTAGCACAAAGGCATGGGTAAGGGATTCAAGTCTGTTTAAGGTATAAAGGAATGAATATTAGTGAATTTACAGGTAAGATTATTCTAGATGGATAGTATATGTCATTCCATTTTTCATGATATGTGGAACTTCACATAACTCCTCATAGTTATAGATTTTTAGCCATATGAAGTTGGAGAAGCCTCATGAGTTATCTAGAAGCTCCTAGAAGGTCAAAGAATCCAAATATTCTAGAAGCTCCTAGAAGAAGTGTGCTAGTCAAATTGATGGTAACTAAGAGTTAATCATGGGTATAGTTGTTTCATTAACAAAATAATTTAAAAAAAAATAGTTGCAACAAGAAGTTGTGAGTTTGGTAATTATGGTAAAGTAGTTGTGATGAGAAGATTGAATAGTCAAAGTGGTTGACCAAGAAATAAATTAAATAATAAAGTAGTTGCAACAAGAAGTTAGTTAAGGAAAAATAAGTAATGAATTGACTAATTATAGAAAAGTTTGTTGCAACAAGAAGTTTTGAGTAAAGATAAATTATTTAAATAATGAAGTGGTCAAAGTGGTTGCAAAGAGAAATTATTTAAATAATAAAGTGGTTGCAACAAGAAGTGGTGAGTTTACTATTTATTGATAAGTCAAAGTGGTTGCAAAAGAAATCAATTCAATAATAAAGTTTGTTGCAACTAGGAGTGGATAACTTACTATTTGTGGAAAGTGGTTAAGTTAAGTGGACAAAAGTTGATACTTCTAGAGGAAGCTACTTGGAGAATATAAATAAAAGAGCAAGAGTCTCCCATTAGAACCTATTGAATATCATTGAATATCTATTTTGTGAAAGGTTATTTTGGCAGGTATTATTGATAGATCAAATTTGCGACAGAAAAAAATAGTGATAGAAAAAGTGTAGCAGAAAAATCGTTGTAGAAAAAGTGCGACAGAAAAATCGCGGCAGGAAAATCGAGATAGAAAAAGTTTGGCAGAAAAATAGCGGCAAAAAAAGTGCAGTAGAAAAAGTGTGGTAGAAAATTTGCGGCAGAAAAATCACAATAGCAAAACCGTGTAAACAACATGGTTGGGGTCTATTTATGAGAGATATGGAACATCTTGTTTGAGGTATGTTTTGTGAGCTAGGGTTTAGCTCTTGAGATGGTATTGGATGTTCAGTATTGTTGCATATATCATATTTGTTGAGGGATACAGTTCGTATTTTGTTGTTGGTATTTGGCATATGGATATTGGTCTTTTGGTTGTGATGTGTTACTGAAGTTGTTGGTTTATCTTGAGGCTACATAACAGTGAGGTGGTGGCACGTGGTTTGATGTAAGGGTTTATGGTATTTAGTTTATGGATAGAGTGATGAATTTTTAGATAAATTTTGATGGTTATATTGGTGTATGTCTTCAGTATATGGTCGGGGTACATGTTGGGTACATGGTTCGCACAAGTAGTTGATGAGGTTTCACATACATGAGGCGTATAGTTGATGATGTTGGTACATCTTGATGAATCATAGTTGATGTGTAGTTGATGCATGATTGGTACATATTTGGTACATGGTTGGAGGCACTTGTTAGTAGTATTGTTGACACATCGTTTATGGATGATGTAGTATACTTGTCTTGGTATATTATTAGAAGCACATATTGATCTTGGTGATGATTATGAGTTGTTGTGATTGGTTGATGCACATCTTAGCGATATTTTACATATGGTTGAGAGTTGTCTTGGTGATTGATCTTGGTGAGTAGATATGATTTGGTTGATAAGATTGATGAGACAGGTTGTTGTGATAGGTTGTTTGGACATGTTGTTGTGACATGTTATTTGTACAAGTTTGGTGCATGATTGACGCACTTTTTGATGGTACCAGTTGAGGTACATGTTGGTTTAGGTTATTGGTACAGGTTGTTACATGTTGTTTGGTGCATGTTGATTGGTATAGGCTGTTACAGGTTATTGGTACAAGTTGACAATGAGAGTGGTTGATTCATTGACAATGATAGGTTGTCTACATTTGGCATCTATATTTCAGGGCAGTTGGATGGGGCAAGGATAGGTGGTTGTAGCCACCTTCTGGTTGTAATCAGAGAACATAGGGGATTGTAGCCTCCTTCTAATTGTAGCCAAAAAATTGGGGATTTGGAGCTTCCCTAAGATTATAGCCTGAAAATATAGGGGGTCGGAGCCTCCTTCCAGTTGGAGCTGGATAATTAGAAGTTGGTACTTCCTTGAATGTAATTCTCGACATATAAGAAAAGAATTATGTGGTTTTCTCTTGCATTGGATTTCCACGTAAATATTGGTGTACTGTGTATTATGTGGATGTGTTTGTTATTGTTTATTATGCATTGATGAATGTTAATGCTTATGATACCGTAAGATATTGATGATGAATATATGAACATGGTTGAATAAGTAAAAGAATATACTTTGTGGTTTAAAGGATTAATAATTGGTATAATTTCTCATTACTGATTCACCCCCACTCTTAGTAATCCAACAGATGTAGTGTCTGGAGATCCTGTCGGGTAGCTTTAATCTCTTGGTGTGCACATATTTCTTGCTGCAACTGGGACTTGGCATCCACATGAATTGTGAATTCCTAGTCAAATTGAAGGTGCAGTTGGTTATGCACTCAAGTGAGAGGTTGGTTCCTCTCCCTGAGCTTGTGGAGTATGGTAGTAACAAAATCATGTAGATCAACAATAGGGACCTGCGTAAGATCAAGCTCTGTCTTAGTTGAGTCAACTAGGACCACAACTAGCAGGATGACACTCAAATATCTTCTCTGGCTCATTCCTAGAGCCTTAGTAGGCAGTGGATCCCGAGGAGGAGACTTCGATGGTGAGGGTAAAGCCAACTGTTGACATAGGGAGTCAAACTTCCCCGCCATATAGTTTTGGAAAGTTTTATGTCAGGATAGCTGAGTGTGAAACTCCTTGATTACTTTGTTACCTATCGGCCAGCCTGCAGTGTTGGAGATCCAATATCTGATTGCTTCATGGTATTTGTTCATCGGTGCTTCCTCGAACCCTAACTAGGGCAGACATTCACATGGGTAGAAGGCATTGCAACTTCTTCTTCGATCCGAGTGGTAAGTGGTGAGGGTGTATGACCTTCCTCTGTGCTAGGGTCTAGATTGATAGGGGGTGGGCCCTACCTTTTGGAAGCCCATTTTCATTTCCTAACCCCATCTTCCTCTGCTTCAAACCCTTCCGTGATCAACATTTTCTCCTCTGAATTCAGTGATTCCCGGTCCTTGGAACCAAATTTTTGTGTCTTGGATCCAACAAATTTGTCTAGACGTCTCCGTTCCTATGACTCCTTGGTTGTTACCTCAAACTGGGTTTGTACTTCAGAAAATGGAGGCTAGTAGTCGATCAACCACTCTACGACCCCCTTTAGTATATCCTTTTTGGTAATGCAGAAGGGAATCTTGGCCTCGGCCTTGTCATTGGTTGTGTGAGGATAAATGAAAACGTTATGACTATCACATGTAAAATCAAATCAATTTGCATACCTTGTCAGAATCCCCTTTGGGATGCGAACCCTTCCCTCGGATGCAATGATCAACTCTGTGAACCATCTTTGGAACGCTCTGTCACTTTCATTTCTACTCCACTGGCTCTGCTGACTGCGAGTCCCACATGCTTATGCTACATGCATGCAGTCCACATAGCCTCTTTGGAGTTGTGGAAGTCTTAACTACCTTTCCAATTCATCCCTTAACTGCTCAATGATCTCTCATGCTGCTCGAAGTAATCATTCGGGAAGATTTCCCGAAGATTCTTTTCTTGATTCTAGAATGCTTGTGGTATCTTCTTGATTTATGGAACACATAGTTGAACTCAGACTAGCACACACACCTCATGTCATACATTGTGCAACTGTTGGTGGGCATGCAAAACTTTAGCGTGCACACAACTATATTTGTGCACACACACAATCATTATCCCAAATCTTTGGGTGCCAACATAGGGTTGATTTTAAGTGATTATTATAAACAAGTTCTTAAAATTACAAATAATAGAATTCAAGGAGTTGTATGGGCTTTGTGATTTTCAATGTATGACTTGTGAAGTAGTATTGTATTGGAACTATTTCTCATACTTTGATTAATGAAGAAGCCATTTGTTTGTCCATGACAATTTTACTTGAGAAGAATAATTGATGCAAATATGAATGTTATGGATTGATATACATTTGAAATCTTTGCATGGATGTACGATAGAGAATTTTTAATAGCATTTCAAGCTATCTTGGAGTAATCTTTAAATTTCTTTCATTTATTGTTTTTAGTAAAATGTTTAAAGCATTTTTTGTGTTTAGTTAGATTTTATTTTTCTAGAAAGTTCTTTTGTTACATCAAATATTTCTTGTAGAACTATTTTTGGGATTAAATGATTTACAATTATCTTTCCTTTTATGTGATGAAAGCTAACTTTTTGAAGAATATTTCATTTTTCTTTTAGTAAACAATAGTTTTACTTTCTAGTTCGTTAATCTCCAAAATTATTTAAAAAGAAAACACTCATTAAATCTCATCAAAAAGTTGTTGGACCATTAATCCGAAGGGTTATTCTATTCCAAACATGGGAGAGTCTAATTGGACCTCTCCACTTGGATTAACCCCTAGTGTTGATACTTGGGCATTCATCCTCATCAATAGGTATGGATGAGAATTCTAGTATATGACAATAGATATATACATTTAACTGACAATCGACTTTGAGTGTTGGAGTTCAAATAAGTAGAGCCTATTATTACTTGTTAATAAATAGCAGTTGAGAATATTTGCACAATAGAGTTATGCTTTGTTTTCACATTAGAAAATTTAGAGAGTTGTGAATGCATCTTCATAAAACATAGTTCTCTTGGAATTGACACTGCAAAGACAATGGATTCATATCCAATTGATGGGAAACGATATAGCCACCATAAGCAAGTAACCAAGTATTTTAATCCATCTTATAAACAAAGGTTTTCATTCATGCACTAGGAGAAAAACTCAACATTGACAATTGGTTGTTGAGATTGCAGAGAATTACAATTTTATTTTTGTAGAAGTATATATGTCGATAGTCTGGTGGGTAGCTCGAGTGGTTGAGCACTGTGAATTATAAGAAGGAGGTCATGGGGTCAAGTCCCTAGGTTTCCTTCCTCTATAGATATTATTGGGCCTCACTTGATGTCCCTGCTAGGTTAGGTTGCCAAAATGCAACAGGTCGGTTTACCTCCTATACCATCCTCGAAATGAGGGGAAGTACCTAAAGGTTTTCCTAGGATGTGCATTCCATTGGAAAAAAGAAGAATAAGAAGAATTATGTATGTTGATGAGATCCATAGGCCTACCATTTATGGATTATTAAGTCACAAGGGGATTGGTTTGGAGCTTAACTGGTGTTGCCCCCAGTTTTATTAGGGTTTGATATTGGTTTTTTCCTTTCTCTTGGTGATGATTGTTGTCCTTCTTACCCTTTAACCCTTTTATGAGGGCTTCCCCTAGTGTTATTAGGGTTATAATATTGATTTCACCCTTTCCCTTGGTGATGATTGTTTTCCTTCTTACCCTTACTCTAGTTGTGAGGGTTTTGATTGGTATGGTTGGAGAATTCTATAAAATATAACAAGGTTGGGAGGAAGTGTTGATAAATTTGATATGAGAGGATGGAAAGGGGGGAGGTGGTGGGTACTAGCCTTATGGATGAACATAAAAGGGATAAATAAGGATTTTGAGGGGGAGAACCACCATAAGAGTGTTGGGCTCATACGAATTGGTAGGGTTGCAACAATAGTTGTAACCACTACAAGATGAACCATGTCCACCATAAAACGTATCAACCCCATCATAAGAGGGCTTAAGATGACCATAATGGTTATTGTAAATGTTGCTCCTAAGGGACACATAAATGCCACCAAACTATTGTTTCAAGGTAAAAGTGACTAATTAGTTAATACCATCTATGATGT
>WSFP011472286.1:0-17533 GCA_009831015.1 Picea engelmannii
ATACTTTATTGGAATGTGCTTCGTCTTGGAGTGCATCACCGAGTTCTTTGAGATACTGATGGCACTTGTATTATCACAATAGATTGGAATGGGCTCATTATACTCAACCTGTATATCTGTCAAAGTTTGTTTCATCCATAGAACCTGTGTACAACATGTTGCTACTGCAATATACTCTACTTCGGTGTATATAAGGATATTGATGATCGTTTCTTGCTTAGCCATGATACTAAACACTCACCCAAGTTGAACGTTGCTCTACTGGTGCTTCGTCGGTCATCAATGCAACCTGCCCAATCTGCATATGTGTAGGCAATAAGTGATAGATCCTTTCCTTTTGGATACCATAATCCAAACTCTTTTGTTCCTTTGAGATATATAAAAATCCTCTTCACTGCTAATACATGTGATTCATTTGGTGTTGCTTGAAATCGTGCCACTTGTCCAATTGTTTGCATCACATCTAGTATGGATGTTGTCACATATAGTAAGATACCAATCATTGACCTGTATTTTCTCTGTTCTGTAGACTTTGAATCATCATCTTTTCTCAACTTGCAACTGGTTTGCATAGGAGTGATAACTGGTTTACAATCTTCCATTCTGAACCTCCTCAGAATTTCTCTGATATACTTAGTTTGAGAAATAAATATTCATTGGTTTCTTTGACATATTTGAAGACCCAAAAAGAAGGATATTTCTCCAAGTAATGACATGTCAAATTCATTCTGCATATCCTTTGCAAATTTCTGGCTTAACCTGTCATCAATACTTCCAAAAATAATATCATCAACATAAACTTCAATTAATAAAATACTATTTTGAGTTACCTTGATGTAGAGGTTGTTGTTTGCACTTCCTTTTTTGAACCCTACTCGCTGTAGATATTTATCCAATCTAGAGTACCATGCTCTAAGAGCTTGTTTTAGACCATACAAGGCCTTCTTCAATTTACACACATAATCTGCATTCTCTAACAACTGAAATCCTTCTAGTTGTTCGATGTAGACTTCTTCTTCAAGTTCCCCATTTAGAAAAGATGATTTCACGTCCATCTGATATACTTTAATATTCTTGGAGCATGCATAAGCTAAAAGTAATCAGATTACTTCCATTCTGGCAACTGGGGAAAATGTGTCTTCAAAGTCGATTCCTTCAACCTGTTCATATCCTTTACATACCAATCTGGCTTTGTTCCTTGTAACATGTCCGTCTTCATTCAATTATTTCCAAATAACCACTTTGTGCTAATCACATTCTTATTCTTTGGTATTGGAACCAATTCCCAAGTGTCATTCTTCTCTATTTGATCCAATTCTTCATCCATGGCCTTATTCCAGAATTCATCCCTGTTGGTCTCTTCAAAACTGTTTGGTTCAATCGTAGATGAGAGTGTTAGGTACGTTTGTTATGGTGAACAGATTATTCTTCTAGTCTCAACTCATGCATCTTTGTTTCCGATAATCTGATCTGAAGGATGATTCTTTTGTACTCGTTTGCTAGGTGTCTTTGGAGGCACTTGCTGAACTTGCTCTTCTACTTCTGTCTGATCCTCTTCATCTTCCCTTTCTACTTCTTCTTCAACTTCTGCTTCTTCTTCTTAAAGTTGTTTCATTGATTCATTTTCTTCTTCCTTTAATTCTCGTCCACCTGTTTCATCAATTGTTACATTGATGCTTTCCACAACTTTGTTCAACTTTAGATTGTAACACTTGTATGCTTTCATTGTACTTGAGTAACCAACAAGTACTCCTTTGTCCACACGAGAGTCAAACTTTCCCATTCTGCCATCTTCTCTTTTGATGTAGCATTTGCTTCCAAATACTCTGAAGTGCTTCACATTTTCTAGTCTTCCTTTCCATAGCTCGTAGGATGTTTTGACAGTGTTGTTTCTAAGCATTACTTTGTTTTGAATGTGAACCGTTGTATGCACTGCATGTGTCCAAAATATATTTGTCAATTTGGAATCCATTAGCATTGTTCGAGCCATTTCCTGTACTGTCATGTTCTTTCTTTCAACAACTCCATTATGTTAAAGTGTCCTAGCAATGAAGAATTGCCTTTTCATTCCATGCTTGTTGTAGTAGTCCATAAATTCATTTTAAGTGAACTCTCCTCCATTATCAAATCTCAAACATTTGATTTTTGAATCCAATTCCTTGTAGACCTTGAAGTTTTCAAAAGCTTCTGACTTATTCATGAGAAAACAAATTGCAGTAATTCTTATTTAATCACCAACTAATAACATAAAGTATTTCTCACCTTTTAAACCCTTTGTTGTAGTTGGTCCAATGATATCAATATGCACAATTTCTAGTGGTCTTGTTATTTAATATTCTTTTGATTTAAACCTGGTCTTTGTTTGCTTTCCTTGTTGGAAATGCTTGCATAAAGTGTTGGTTGGTTTTGTAATTTGGGGCATTTCTCTAACTTCTTCCTTTTTGCTGACTTTGACAAGGTTATCAAAGTGTATGTGACCCATTGTTTTGTGCCATAGCCAACTTTCATATTCTTTTCCTAGACAACACTTTTCATTTCCAATTTCACTTAGTACATATATGTTGCTTGAAGTTCTTGCAACTATTGCAATCAATTTTCCCGAACCTTCTTTTCTTATCTAGAAATTTTGTGAATTGAAAGTAACTTTATGACCTTGGTCACACATTTGACTCACACTTAGAAGATTATGTTTCATATCTTCTACTAGTAGAACATTTTTTGCCTTGGTATTCTTGTTTCCAATTATGACTGTACCTTTTCCAATGATTTTAGCTTAATCATCATTTCTGAAGGAGACTGGTCCATCTCTTTCCTTTCTTACTGTAAGAAACCTGTCTTTATCACCTGTCATGTGTTTTTAACAACCATTGTCAACATACTAACCACGCTTCTTCTGATTATATTGTAGAGTGAGTGTGCATTCTTCATTGATATACTGATTATGCTTTCTTATCCATGTTCTCTTCTGAGGTTGTTGTTCTGTTGTGGTTCTCTAGGAGGAACTGTCATTCTGCAATCTTTGGCCATGTGTCCAAATTTGTTGCACTTGTAGCATTCCAATTCAATGCTCAATGATTCAAACATGTTATAACTTCTTCTCTATGTTTCAGTAGGCCTTCTTGGATAACCCTTTTGTGTATGAATTTCATAGTTGTTTATGTTCCTGTTGTTATCTCTGTAATTCATAGCTTTATGAACAAAAATATTACACGCATAACATAAACCAAAAAAAATAGTTTGATACCTGGGAGTTGAAGATATTATGAATCCTTATTCTTCCTGAGGCCTATCTGTTGGTTGTTGATTATGAAATCTGAATCTTCTCGGTGGAGGAGTGTCCCTATAATCTTCCTTGTATATCTTCCTATCCCGTTTGATTGTTTCTGCGTAGCTTTTTGGATATGTTTCTTGCTCTGTTGTTTTGGAGCTTGATCTCTTTTCTATCTGATTGTATCCAAGTCCAGACTTGTTATGATGAGGTTTTTGATTGTTGATAATGTCATCCAAAACTTTTGAGTTGTTCTGCATATTTTTCTTTTGAAGATCATTTCTTAATGTGACAATCTCTGCTTCCAAATTTCCAATTATCCTGTCTCTTTCTTCTAGCTATTCTTTGAGTGCTTCTTCAATTCTTTTATCTTCTTCTATTTGAACCTTCAAATTTGTGATCATTTGTTTTAGTTCCCAAGTGTCTTCTTTCTTGTCTAGCTTCACTTGTAGCTTCTTGTTTTTCTTGTTTTATCTTCTTATAACTTCTATGGAACACAACATTTCTTCTCGATAGTCAACTTCTGCCTCTTCATATTCTTCTTCAATGTCTTCTTTGTTAGAGTCTTCTGCTTCCATGAATATAACTCTTTCTGTCTCACTGTCACTGACTTCATCTTCATCTAATGATGAGATGTCTTCTTTGGTGCATAAGTTTTTCTTGAAAACTTTCTTTGTGGTTCTTTTACCTTTATATGTTTGTTTTCTATTTGAGTAATCTTCATGATTCCTCTTATTTTTCTTATGAGGAAATTTGTTAGCAAAATGACCAATACCATCACAATTAAAACAAATCAAAGGAAACTTCCTTTATATCTGTCGTTGGTTCCCTTGTTCAATCTTCTGACAAAGTTGGCCATTGCTTCATCGTCTTCCGAGATGTCATTGTTGTTGCTATGTTCTTTTTCTTTTTGGTTTCCCTTTTGCTTTGACCTTTTGGATGCTTTGAAAGTTGCTTCTCTTATATCTGGATTTTCCTGTTCAGTTCTCATTTCATATGCTGTGAAGATTCCATGTAGTTCGTCCATGCTTATTGAGTCTAGATCTGCTCTTTCTTCTAGTGTTGATATCTTAGGATCAAATCACATAGGAAGGGATATTCAATATTCTCAAGTCTGATTAAAATGAGAGAGCCTTGCCTCTTATTTATACTTTCATGTAGCTTCCCCAAGGGGTTACCTTTTAACCATCTTAATCCAATTTCCTTATTTTAGGGCTAACCCACTTCTAACCACTTGTCAAAATAGTAATTTCTCCATTAATTTTATTATTTAAATAATTTCTTTTGTATCCACTTTGACTTATAGTACACTCATCACTTCACTTTATTATTTAAATTACCTTCTAACTATCTTAACCCACTTTCCTTATTTTAGGGCTAACCCACTTCTAACCGCTTGTCCACTTAGTAATTTCTCCATTAAATTTATTATTTAAATAATTTCTTTTGTATCCACTTTGACTTATATTACTCTAATCACTTCACTTTATTATTTAAACAATTTCTTCTTTGCAACCACTTTGACTACTTTGACCTTTTGGGGCTTCTAGATGACTCATGAGGGTTTTCCAACTTCGCATGGCCATAACTCTCTAACCATGAGGAGTTATGTGATGTTCCACATACCACCAGAAATGGAATGGCATGCACTATCCATATAGAATAGTCTTACCTGAAAATATATCAAAACTCATACCATTATCTATCAAACAAACTTGGGTCCATTACCCAAACTATTGTGCTACCGGAATTCGCTATCAGACTTTCTTCAAGGGTTGACATCAATGACAACCAACCCAATTAATCAAAATATTCTTCCACAGGATTTGTAGTGAAATACATTTCTTGTACATGTGACTCCTTGATATGTGTCATGGAAAACCCAGGTTCCAAGTGGACAACCTTCTTTTTTAGCGACATGCGCGACCTCTTTAAATGTTTGTGGCACATTCATTGTTGATGCCTGGTTATCCATCACCATTCACAAGAACACATGTAGTGATGAATATCCATATCAAGTCTGAACCTTTCCCGCATGGATGTGTTGACATTTTTCCATCCACGGCAAGGTTCTCGATGTGTGGCATACCATCGCGCATGAATTCCTATGAGCACTATGTCAAGTGTGTAAGCCATGTGATGTTCGGGAATGTGTCATATCCATGCAATAAACGTGTCCACCAATTATGAACCATCATACCGATAGGATCCAATTTCTTCCTCATGCACTTCTACGGAGATATGCGTGTACCTCCTTGTTGAGACTTCATACAACTTCTGTTGCCACCTTTCCATGGCATCCTCAGAATCTGTGTCATAAGACTTGACTCTTCTCCAACTTAATTCTCCATCTGCAGTGTGGTTGATGTAATCCTCCTTGCGCCCCATGATCTTATATATGTTTTCAATAGTCAAGCTCCGTGCATCCTCATCCACTAACGCATTGTATTTATCCCCTTTATAAGGGATTAGAGGGATGACCACACGCAGGGTATCAGTTTCAAAGGTCATCTTCCTCTTCTTCAAATTCAACACTGCATTATTGTCAAAGGCCCAATCAATTCCTAGAAGTGCAAGGTATGGGTCAGAGTCATCCATAATCTCTATGACCTGAAAGACAACCTTTATTTTTAACCTTTCTATATTTACTTCCACCTGCTCCAGTCGGCCTATGGGGTAGATCTGGTATTGGTTTTCCAACCACAACTGGATGGGCGACCAAACCAATTATGGTTTACCCATCACCTCTCATGACGTATTTGGTAGAATATTCACGTTGGAACTCTAATCCAATATGAATTCATCCATGTGATAGCCACCAAGCTCTATTGTCATCTTGAATTCGCGGCCCATGCGCTTTTGATTACTAACTTGGCACAACTCTCTTTATTTCAGGGGAGTTGATATAGTCCTCTTCATCATCTCCTTCCCCATACAATTGGCTAGCATCTGTTTCAACTTCTTTGCAACATCATGATCATTAATCAGTATCAAAAAACAACATAAGAAATTACTTGATCCTCTATGTTTGTCTCGTGACTTAAGTCGCAAAATTCTTCTTTGTGCGCTGCATGCTTCAACTCTTCAAGTTGATTCTCTTAAATTGATCTTTTCTCGGAACATTAGACCTCTTCATGTATGTGTCTTTCTTTGATTGACCTATGTGTCGCACACAACAATTTCTTACGCATGCGAGATTCTTCCAAAGATTGTTTTCTTGCACGTTGCATCTCTTCCTGGGCGCGAGATTATTCAAATGACCTCTATGTCACTCATTGTACTTATTCCTGGATTCATGCCTCCTCCAACAACCTCTGTTTCACCTTCTACAATTCTTCACAGATCTGAGCATCCTTGAGCGATCTCTTTGTTGCCCGATGCAACTCTTCATGTGTTCTTTCTTCTTCAATATCTCTCTACGCATTACACATGAACTGTTTTGTTGGGTAGCATCAAACTTAGCAAGGGATTGTGTTTCTTTTCTGATATTCCCCTTTGGATTCTAACTTGAGCTCTCAGTTTACTCGAAGTCCCTTCCTATTTTTTCTCCTCCTTGGGTTACCACTCGAACATCAACCTCCTCATCCATCTTCTTATTTTTGCATGGCTCCACATGCACCGTATTGCAATGCATCTTCTTTTCTTACCACTTCTTCACTAATTTGGGATAGTCCTCTACGACATGTTCAGGATAGTAGCAATATGCACAAAGCACACATGGTTTGGTACAAAACCTTGATACATGGCCATTTTCTCCACAACTAAAACAAGTGGGATCTCTAACTCTCCCTCCTCCATATCCTCGGTCGGGACCACACCCATATCCTCCTCTATGACCCCCTTGGTATCTCCCTCTCTCAACATCACCACGATCACCACCCTTTTGTTCTTCCTACACCCGAAATGCATGTAAAGTATTGTCTTGCATAAACTAGAGTGACCATTAGTTATTAACATCATGTCCCACAGATTTATAGAACTCACAGAATGAAGTATGATGCATCTTTTGATACTTCTACAAAGTTGGTAAGTGGGGTGGTACGTGGCCCTTTGTTTGTCCAATTGGGAATGGAATTGACACACCCATCGCCACATAATTTGAAAGTACGGGACTGCATTCATCCATGCGATGCTCCTCAGTGCAACATGTGGTGCAACAAATGTGATCATCCAATACTTTTGTCTTTTCCATATATTGCAACTGCATCGTCAAGTTAGTTAGTTGCAATTGTACCTGCACCAATCCTGCTGATGTATTTTCCCCTCCTGGTGTAGGTTCTAGGCACATTGCAAGTTCTACCACCTCTGCTTGAGTCGTCACCTTCTACTGGGTGCATGGGACACAGATATGGGAAGAAACCCTGCAATAAACCACTCTCAGTGTTGCATGTCCTGGATTTGGAACATCATCCTATCCAATAAAATCTTAAACCGTTGGTCATAATCCCACATGGTATCTCCTTGTTGTTGCTTAATCTCCTTGATCTCGGTAATGCACTGAGATTCATACTAAGGCTTCTGAAATTGCTTCAGTAAATCCCTTTTAATCTCCATCTGAGACCTTTTCTGTCCCACCAACATAGTGGCCTTGTACTTCATGTACCACATCAAGGCTCTGTCCTTGAACATGGTTTCCAACTACACGATCTTTGTTGCTTCATTTGTGATACTCTTCATAGACCATATTGCTTCACACGTGAACCAATGTTTCTCCGTGTCATATTTACCCATTCCATCGAACATGGATAGCCTCAGGGTGCTATCCCGATTCACCATCTTCATTCTCAAACTAACTCCTATGATATAATTGTTGGTTTTCAAACTCCTTTCTATTGATACCCCTCTCGGTGAAGTGGCACCAGCTTCACCTTCTTCTTCACTCACCTCTTCTATTCTATCTTCTTCTACTCTTTATCCTACTCCAATCGCTTCACTATATCCTATTCTTTCTTCTTGATTACAAATGCACAAGGAGGGTAGTTCAAAGGGGGGGAAATTCCATCTCCTGTTGACATTTCTTGTGAGGAGACCTAGATATTTTTCTACTTGTAGCTGCACATGGCCATCTACAATTTCCAATTCTTCTCCCCCACCACTATGGGATCCTCTATCTTCCTCTTCTTCTCCTATGCCTCTACTCTGTGCATCATATTCTTTCGATGTTGTGGCACTCCGCAATAGCCAAGGGATTCATACATCATCAACCGGGGCCCTCAGACCACCACCACCACCACCACTACTACTACTGGTATCCCCACTATACAACCTACTCTCGACATTGTTTCTCTTCGCAGGCCTATCTACGCCTATGCTCCACTCTGGCACAATGCCTTCTTCTGCACTTCCTCCCAGTATGATCTCTTTTCTCTTCATCTTGGGCCTGACCCCTCATCGTGTGCCCCTTTCTCTTTGTTTTTCACCTCTTTGCTTCACTTTCCTCCTTAGATCAACTCTTCTTTTGTATTTCTCATCTCTCTCCCTTCTCTTCCCTTCTGGGTTCATCCTATTTCTCACCTCATCTCAATAATTTATGGATCCTACTCAATGGATCCATTTCCTCTCTCATTTCCCCCCATCCTTGCAACCCCCCCAGCATTAGGAGATTTTACTTAGCCATTATGTTGGGCTCCATGCACATCAACCCTTTCTCTATGAACATCATCTTTATCCATAGTGGAATCTCTTCTAGCATTTGTTTCCTTGGACCTTTTGAAAACTTTATTTCAACCTCGTTAAAACAATCAATGTATTCCACAACAAATTCAATAGTTTAGCCTTGTTTTACTCAAGCAAACCAAAATTCAATGGAATGATTCCACTTATTTTCCAACACCTTCAATCTATCAAGAGTGGTTTGATCCCAAACCACTAGTTCTAAAGGCCACACTAGTAGAATGAAGAATGCCAATATGACTTTGATGTACTTAAGAAAATCTCTCCTCAACCCCAGTATTGAGAGGTCCAAATTGTACCCTCCCTTTCCACATCTTGACCGACACATCAGATTCAACTATAGGAGTTGTGTTGGGTCAAAAGGAAAATCTCCTAACTCATGCTATCTATTTCATAAGGAAGAATTTAGATCCAGTTGAACTGAATTACACCGTCACAGAAAAGGAGTTCCTTGCATTAGTTTATGCAATCAACAAATTTAGGCATTATATTGCAGGGTCATTCATTCATTAAGTATTTGATGAACAAAACTATTACAAATGGCAGGATCACCAAATGGTTGTTGTTGTTGCAGGAATTCGATATTACTATCATGGATAGAATAGGAAAGGAGCATTAGGTAGCATATTTCCTTTCTAGGATTGATAATAAAGGTGAGAATGTTCTTGTTGATGACATTTTTCCAGATACAAATTTATTTGTTATATCTACTAACTTGTCGTGGTTTTCACCTATCAATAACCTATCTTACTACATGAAAGTTTCCACCTCACTTTTCATCTAATGAAAAGAAAAGGGTTATTAAAATGAGTTCTCCATACTCCTCGATTAAGGGAGATCTATTTTACACTGGTCCTGACATGATTATTCATAGGTGCGTGAGCGAGGAAAAAATGTACGACATCCTGAAAGCATGTCACGACGAGCCTTGTGGGGGGCACTTTGCAGACATAAGAATATCCTACAAGGTTCTCCATTCAGGTTTCTACTGTCCTACCCTCTTTCAAGACGCCAAGAAGTATCTCCTAGGATGTGAGAGCTTCCAAAGGATGGGTTGTCTTGTTCCAGCAGACGAAATTCCACTCCAACCGCAAGTTTTTATAGGACCCTTTGAAAAATGGGCCTTGGATTTCATAGGCCCAATCAAGCCTTTGTCGAATGGAAAGAAGTACATTTTAGTATGTACCGACTATGTCACAAAGTGGGTGGAGGAAAAGGATTTATTCAGGGTGACATAAAAAGTAGTGGTAGATTTCTTATTCGAAGACATCATTACTCACTTCAGGGTACCTCGAGATATTGTGATAAACCAAGGAACCCAATTTACATCCAGATTGGTCCAAGAAATTACTCAAAAGTACCACATCAATCATAGGAAATCTTCTCCATACCACCCCCAAGCCAATGGATAGGTGGAATCAACAAATAAGGTTCTGGAAGGAATTTTGACAAAAACGGTACAACTACATAAGAGGGATTGGTCAGAAAGACTTCCAGAAGCCTTATGGACCTACATGATGACATGGAGGAGCACCACTGGTTTCTCCTCGTATAAATTGGTGTATGGGAAACATGTCCTTATTCCCATGGAATTTTAGATTAAAACTTTCAGAATGGAAGCAGAATAGGGGATGGATCTGACCGAGGCAGAGAAGGAAAGTATTGTCCAAATCAATGAGTTGGACGAGATACGATAGTAAGCCTTTCAGGATATTGATATTATCCAACAACAAAGGGAAATATGGCATGACGGGTTCATTAACAAGAAACAATTCAAGGCAAGGGACCGGGCACTTTTGTTTGACTCCAAATTTAAGGACTTCAAAGGAAAATTTAACACCTGATGGCTTGGTCCCTATGATATTGAAGTTGTCTTTGATAATGCATATTTTAAGATTCAAACTATAAATGATGAGGGAGTCTTCTTCTTGGTTAATGGGCATAGGCTCAAGTTGTATCCTAAGTCCAAGTCTAAGGGAGAATTGTTTTAGGATATTATGAAGCAAGAAGAAATGTAGATGGTAGAAGAGGAGGATTCCCCCCATCCTTCCTCTTCCTAGTTCTTCTTTTAATTTTCAATAAGACTAGGGATAAGGAAATTTAAATAAATAAAATAAAAAGTAAATAAAAAAATTGTTGAGTTGTGAAAATAAAAATATTTGGTGCAGTTGGGTCGGAATCTCACTTGAAAACCATACTTTTGGTTGGTGGGGCTCCCAATTGCAATGTATCTCAAGGTGGTTTACTTTTTGAAAATTATTCAATAAATTTGATGGTTCTCACGTTGGATGATGGGGGATACATCAAGGCCCTCCTTTCAACAATATCAAGCCCATCAACGCCAACTCCTTATCTGGGCTCTAAGATCAAGGATTATGATATTCCCTTAAAACTTGTATGCCTCGATGACAATTTCTCTCGCTAGCAGCAGAGGGGATTCATCAATGCTTCCTGACTGTCAGATCCTTCAAGTCACTCGACATCAAAACAACTATTTTTCTTTGACATGATACATTAGAGTATCTTGATGCTCATTGACATTATAGGTGATCCATCTCACGCTGGTTAACAACAACCCTCATTGGTCGGTAATCCAACAATTCCTATCTATGTTTGACTTTAGGAAATCTATTCGCATGGAAGGGAATGTGCAAATGAGGGGTGGAGATGAAGATTATTATTGTAGTTCAACCACAACAACATGAAACAAACAGTTTCTTGTAACATTTGTTTTTGTTCATGTTCTTTTTCCTATTTTAGTAGAATTTTATTTTCAAGGACAATTGTATATAGTAGTTCTATTTTTTTGCACATACTGTACTATTTTTTAAATAAAGGGGTTTATAGGATATCTGCTTTGATTGAATCCCCTTCTCTTATAGAATACAAGATGATCACTAGAGCTATATACAGATTCATATTTATTTGTAACATTCCATAATGTAGAATTCTAATTTTAGTCAAAGAATAAATCCCTGGGACCAGACATGCATCAACAAATTTCTACAACATGTATGATTTGGCAAGGCATCAAGGTAATTCTAGGTGATTGAGATTGGGTAAGGTATTAACATTCATTTTACTTTATTAAACTTGGAATTGTAAAGCTGTGGAAAACTTAGTTAAATGCACTCAACCATGACCCCATCTCCCTGAACCATCGCACATGCATTGAATCAACCGCTCTTTCCATAACCTTGATTTAGAATCATTACACCGCCCGTCGGCCAAATTACCATCATTTTAACGTTCATTACATAAATCATTACCTTACACAATGTGTTAAATCTGATCATGACGATTTCATCGTCATGATCATGATTACTATCAGATATTGTATTCCTCATTCACCACATATTGTTAAAACCATCCTCCATGTAGACTGAACCTATATTGACAACTCAACCCTATGTCTCTCCACCAAGAAGAAAAATGAGGAATGTGCTTAGAATCAAACCCGATGGGACAGAGTTATTGTAAGCTTACCCTAAGTGCATAAGGAAAATAAAGAAGGCGGGTTGGCTTCCTATCTTCCTGAAGTATAGCGATCAAAACATAGAGGTTACTAGAGCATTCACATTAGGGTTTGATGGGATGAAGGCCATTATTGGAGATCTGGAACTCATAGTTTCTTAGGAGTCTATCATGAAAGTGACAAAGCTTCCTTAAGAGGGAGAGCAATGGTTTAAAAATAGACATGTCAAGAAAGAAAGTTGGGTTCTAGTTTTAAATTTGACCAGCATGAAAACAAAATGGTCAAAAGGGACAGTGTGCCGCCTACTGAAGAGGAGATATAGGAACCTACTTGTTGTACTACAGAATTATATCACCTACGAGGGATTATTTAGTCTAATTTTCATCTATCATATATGGACCCTACTACATTTCAAGGGGGAGAAGCTCAATTCGCTTTACTTCATGTGGAAGTCATTAACTAAAATGACAACCACCATGCAGAGAAAGGTTTATGTCGGAACCATGGAGTGGAATTCACACCATCACTGTTTGGTGAAGTTGTTGGTTGTGGATGAATTACAGAGGAGAAATGACACTTGGGAGGAATTCTTGATCCGGAACCAGTTCGAGAAACCCCAAGAAGCTTAGAAAGAGAGAGAACCTGAAGGGATGGAGGCAGAGTATGAAGAAGTGGAATACAAGTATAAAGAGGGTGAAGTTGAGCTCAATGAAGTGGGGGAATCCAAGGAGAAGTCTGAAGAAATGGTAAAGGATTTGGGTATGAAGGTGGGGCTCAAGGCTGACCCTAAACTCGAGAAAGAATATGAGGATGTTAAAATCAACCCGACCCTTAAGAAGTAGAATATGAAAAGAGTAGGGAGGTTTCAACGACACCTCCTCCACCTAGGTTAGCAAGGAGTCGAGATGATAAATTAGTGGAGGGATCAAGCCAAATGCAGAGAATGGTGGAAAAGAGGTAATATTTGAAACCCCTCCTAAAAATAAATGCTTGAAATTTTCTGGTGAGACCATAGTTATTGAAGAGAATTCAAAGAACCATCTTAAAATGCATGACACTTCAAAGAAGGAAAAGGGTATTGAAGAGATTCAATCAGGTAGCTTTCCCGAGGGTGCAAGTTTGGGAGAATGATATGTGGATGAATTTATAAGTGCAGACGAGTCAGCCAAAAGTAATAAGAAGATTGGAAGGTTGAAGAGAAAGATCAGGGATATAAGAGACTTGGATGAACACATAAAAACAAAGAATGTATTATTGAAGGATTCGAGTTTCAAAATTAAGAGGAGATCTCCAGTTTGAGAAAAGATAATAGAAGGTTTTTGAAGAGAACAAAGAGGTGGTATAGGCAGGCCACAAATATCAAACAAAGGAACCAACGACTCAAATCCAAGCTTGAAATAATGCAACCAAGAACTTACGAGCTCAATGTGTTGACACATGCAATTATCCAACCCTATCATGGAACATATGGCACCAAACCTAACATTAGCAATTTTGAAATAAAGGCAAGCCAATTTTGCATAGGGACATGCAACTCCTCGGGTATGGGGGAGGTGTAGGGCCCCTATTTTGTCATATTGGGATGGTCTATAGGACTCTATTTTGACTACTTACCTAGACACCTACCCATCTCATTTCCCTATGATGGCACGTATTTTGTTATTTTGACCTCAAAAGTGCATCTTTGAATTTAAGGTAATCATTTTTGCCTAATGTTGCATTCTTCTTTGTTTAATAGGTAGAATATGTTTAATTTCCTAAGTTAACAAATCCGATGGAATGTTTCTGTAGTTGTTGAACAGGTCCTATAGTCACTTTGACGATTAGGATATGTGTTGCTTCTAGCTAAATCAACGATATGGGTTTCTTGTATAATTGTGGACACATGGACAATTACCATCGAGATTGACAAAGATCTCAACAATGTGAATGCTACCCTTGGTCCACCTCCAACTGATTCATGTAGTATACATGAGTTGTTGTGATTTCATGCTTTCAGGCATGAAATCGCAACGAGTTATCTAATTATATAATTTGTTGTTGTTGGAATATCCGAAGTCCAAATCTGTATTACATAAACTACCTTGAGTCAATTTGGCATGGATTTGAGTACTAGAATTATTTGTGATCTCAGATGTAATTATATAAGGCACTCTGGCCAAGAAGAAGAGCTAGCATTGAAATAACATGGGTGATACTTTGCTTGTACTCTGGTTTTATGAATATAATCAATTTTAATGTGTGGTTAATCTTTGTGTTGTTGAGTTTGTGAGTAATTTCTAGAACAAGCATACTTTTGAGAGGAGGCAGGGCTCCCTTCGACTTAGAAGTATTGCCATAGATAGATTTCTATTGCATTAGAATTAATTTTAATTTTCCATTATCATAGTTCCAACATCGATTTCAGTAGTGAGCACGATATCCTTCGAATCGTTGATTGGGTAATGCTATTTCATTTTTTATTATTATAGAATTTCACTTAATTACTGTGTGCAATTCAATTCGTTGTTGTTATGTGATTTGGTTCAAGCATGTAAGAACATGAATCACATGATTGATTTATGGTTGATATGAATTGGTAATTCTCTAAACAGATAATTGTCAAAGCTGCAATTTTGTATGCACCGATGTTATCAATCCCTCATTAACTTGTAACTGCACATGGTAAGTCATGTTTGCTTGCATTAGTTTAGTTTAATGATTGCTTAGTTGAAGGTTGTCAATCCAGCTGATAAAGTGGATTCAACATAGTATTGTTATATATAAAAACCATATCCAACCTAAATTTCTACCTTAGAACATCCACTTCTAGATGAGCAACTAGTTACATATTTTACTTATTTAAGAATGATGTGTTTTTTAGATTTATTCTACATATACTTTGTTGTTACCTCGTAAGTTTACCAACCTATATCGATAATTAATTAATCAAATTACCACCATATAATTTGACCAATAATTATGCAATGTATTGGGCTGCTCAACAATGTTTGTTTTGTATTTTCCATTGCCAACTTCCGGTCAGTCTTTTTAATACAAAATCCTCCAGTTTTGGTTTTAAAATAAATAAATAAAATAGTTAATAATTATTTTGGGATAAAATTTAAAGTTATCCATTAAAACTTAATGGTTATTTTTTTTAATCAATGGGACAAAATCACTTTGGAAAAAATTTAATGGTTGGTTTGATAAAAAAAAATCCCTTTTATAATTAATTAAATTTAATTGATATGTAGGTTTTCATGGATTTACTTGCACACATCATGCGTGGGTCAATTAATTAATAGGGGATTTTGGATTAGCCAATTAGGTAACAAGGGATTAGAAACAAAGATGGACTATAAAAACAAGTTGACATTAACATTCTTGAATTAGAGATGCAATGAACTAAACAAATAAGAAAAGTGCATTAAAGGCTTCAAGATATGGATTAAGACAACCCAACTATATATAATTCATTACAGGAAGATGAAGATTGATTCCTCATTAATGAAAACCCACCTTTATACTTCACTTTTATAATATAATAAAGGTTTTCACCTTGAGGGATTTGATCCCTATCAAAGCATGATAATTCGAGAGTCACGATGGATCTATGTTGGTGAATCGCTGAGTCAGAATAGATCTAGCTTGCGCCATGAACCATCTTCGAGGTGTTTTTACCTCTCCTCTTGTAAACTAATGTACAATGAATGGTAGTTGAATTATTGGAATGTGAAGTGTTTAGTTTCCCTTTGCATTAGTTGTTTATTTATTTTCCTTGTTTAAAAGGGGGTTGAGGGCACTTCTTTGATTTAAGTTTGGCTTCAATGTTTTACCGCAATAGATTGTATGGAAAATGAAGAAATGGTTTGTTGTTTGTTTTTCACACTTTTCCCATTATTATTACGAATTTGAAATGTGAATTGGGAATTTTATTTTCATAGTGATTTGTTGTATTATTGTTGTGATAAAGTGATATTAGAAAATCATTTTATCTTGCACTATCCATGTTCTGGAAGAATTGATCTAAACACCTTCAATATAGCAATTGAAATTTAGGACAGAAGAATTTTGAGTGCTTGAAGCGATTCAATATTTAGTATTATAAGACCAAGGGGTTGGTATTTCTTGGGAATAGGAGCATTGCATTGATCTAAATGTAGCATGTTGTTATATTTGGACATAGGTGTTCCCTTTAGGAGATAGAATATGTTGTTCATGAAAAGTAGAAAGATGTAGAGAACCATGAATACTCAGTTCTAGATTATTGGAAAGAAAAAGGGCTTATATAGCACATAAGTTTTTCTTAGGAACTATGTCAAACACTTGACCTCCACACACCCTGAATATTCATATGGCAATGAAATTGATATATAACCATGAAAAACACAAATTTACTCACCAATTTAGGTAGCATTGGGCAATATTGTGGGCCTTTTCTACTACATTGAGCTCAAGATGGGTCACACATCTAGGTCCACTACCACTTCAGTCACCCTATTAACTTTGAGGTTGCAAGAGGGGTCTTGGCTATCACTATGTGGAGTTTTGCATTATGTGGAGCATTGCATTGATCTAAATGTAGCATGTTGTTATCTTCGGATAGAGGTGATCCCTTTAGGGGTTAGAATTTGTTATTCATGAAAAGTAGAAAGATGTAAAGAACCATGAATACTCAATTCTAGATTATTGGAAAGAAAAAGAACTTATATAGAACATAAGTTTTGATTAAGCATTATGTCACACACTTCACCTCCACAAACCCTGAATCTTCATACGGCTATGAAATTGACATATAACCATGAAAACAACAAATTTACTCACTAATTTAGGCAACATTGGTCAATATTGTGGGCCCATGTTGTTGCGTTAAGCTCGGGATGGGTCACACGATTAGCTCCACTACTATGTTAGTCACCCTATTGAATTTGAGGTTGCGAGTGGGGTCTCATCTATCACCATGGTGATTTTGTAGCTATGGCCTATATCCTCCCTAGGTGGGCTCAGGTAAGGTATGAATGTTGGTATGGTTAGCTCTCAAAGTGGGCTTAGGATGGCATATGATTGATGGAATCTAGTGGGCACATGGGGATTTGAAAGTATGTATTATGTTTACAATGTGTGTGTGTGTGTGT
>ML878115.1:0-10467 GCA_009831015.1 Picea engelmannii
CTTCCAAAGAACTTAGGTTAAAATAATGTGCACAGGATTTTTAGGAATAATAATAATAAAATATTATTCCAGGCCTAAGTCCCCTAGGCTTAGCCCCTAGGCTCCACACTCAGCCCCTTTCCCACCTTTCAGCTCCTAGTTCCTTGCCCACTCTGTGGATGCTCAGTCCCCCATCACTCTTTCATCGTGGTCGGTCTGCACTGGCGGTATGTACATTTTATTAATTGACCTGCATACATACAAGTATATCACAGGCTCCTGGCCTTCAACACTTAGGCTCCCCTGGCCTAACAAAACTCATAAGCCTACAGTTTATTCAAAACTTGGCTCACCAGCCTATAGAACATATTTACAATTCTTTTGCATATAACATGATCTGTAACGGGGCTCGGCCTTGGGGAAACTACACACACCTTGTTTTTTTGACCCATCACTGGCTACTCTCTACATTGGCTAACTGATATTTCAGGTTCATCATCATTCAAATGAAAAACAGAAGAACCCATTTCATCTTCGACAACATAAATGGGGTGATTGCTTGGGTTTTGATGATCATTGAATATGTAGGCTAACCTTACCTCTCTATATAGCCTCCTGTGCTCACCACTAAACAAAGGAATGGTGGCATATGTGAGGTCCATTTGCAATGATCCTCCAACCTTCTTAGCCCAAGTTTTGTATAATAGCATGAAAAACTTTGGGGGAGTGTTGGTGATGACAATGTCCATCAGTACACTCTTCATGGGTAATTGTGCTTGAGAAACCACCATATCCTTTATCAAATTCCATGCATTTTGCTTTTTTAGAATCAAAGGAGTACAGGTCTAGGTAAGGATTGGTAATTTCCAAACCAAGTTCTTCCATAACAACATTGGGCATGACATTTTGAGAGGCTCTTGAGTCCATAAGACAATTGTGTAGGATCTTATAATGGACATTCGGAGATATATAGAAAGGAGGAGAACCATCAGAGCCATGCTCAGTGTGTGGACCCATAGTAATGGTTGGGTTTTCATCCTATAGACTAATGACATCATACAATACACTAGAAGGAGTGGTATGTAGAAATTTCATGATGGATTTCTTGAAAGGTTCATTTTTTAACAATTCTGTCAAAGGGGCATGAATATTGATTTTTCTCAGCTCATGTTCCAGGATGAAAAAGGTTGGTAGCTTATCAGATTCCTTTTTTTCAGGGACTAGAGGTTTTGATAGTGGAGATGACTAAGTTTTAGATGGCATACCTTTATTTGGATATGGATTGGGAGGGGCTTCTGCTTGTTTTCCTTGATCATAGATGGTAGCCTTGGAAGCTCCCTTCCTCGTCCTCAAATCGTATTTCTTCTTGGGTTGACCTTGAATAACTCCCTCTTCCCCTATCTGATCATCAAATTGAATTGATAATTGTGCTACCTCATACTCTTGCTGTGTTAAGTGACTGGTATAATAATCTGTCTCATTGAAAATCCCAACAGTATATTCTGCAACATCATTTTCTGTATCCATCTCCTCAATCTGATTATTTTGGAAAGGGGGAAATACCCTTTGATCATCAACATTTCTCCTTTCCCTCTGTATTACTTGAGGAACATCATTAGTCCTTCTGAATTGGTTCTGATTTCTATTACCAGCCCCTTGAAAAGGTCTGTTTGATTGTTTGGATTCCCATTTTAGCTTTTCTATATTAGAATTCAGATCCTTCAAAGTCTTAGAAATATATTCAAGTTGGGGATCATATGTAGCTGGGTTAGAGGAGGTAGGGGCATGCTATTTGTTCTTTTTATTCTCTTTATCAGATCAGTTATTGATTTGTCTGATGCCAAAATATTAGATTCAACTTCAATGGCTTCTTACTACATGGATAACAGTGTGGTTGATATTCTCTCTCTCAGGAGGAGGGAGAATTATACATCAAATGCATCAGCATAAGTGATCTTGGTAGAGGCGTTTTATTGGTTTAATTTCATCTGGGATTCTACCATACATTTTATTGAATCTCTTGGTGAAGTATGAAATAGATTCACCATTCTTTCTCTTTAGAGCCCCAAATTCAGTGATTTAATAGAGATAATCTCTCATGTCTCCCTATTTCTTTATAAAAGCTTCATCTAATGCCTCAATATCTGCAATGGAGGCTGGAGGAAGACCCCTTCACCATTTGTTGACCTCCCCATCTAGAATCTGTACAAGCAACCTCATCCATACATATGAATAATAATTGTTAAAGTTGTCTGCAAAACTGTAAAAGGCTACTAGATATTCTTCAGAAGTTATTTCACCTTCCGCATTATATCTTGGTAGATATTTCATGTAATATGTGTGTTATCATTGAAATTTAATCAGCAAATGGTTACATGAATCCAACATCTTCAAACAACTATTAGTTCACCCATGCACCAAAATTACCAAAAAAGAAATTCCAAAAGGTCCAAAACTATACAACCAGTTATAAAATCAGGATGCGCTATGACTATATGGGGCACATGTGCACATGTGCCATCAAGAAACATAGGAAAATAACACATGCACATGATGCATAACTATGGATGCTAAAATCCGCGCACACCTAAGAACGACGCATTTATGATGTTGGTCGACCCCCCACCCACTTTTGGTTCACCTTCCAAGTCGATTTGACATCCAAATCTTGGCTAGATCTGGCTGGGTGGCTCGTCAAAGACCTAAAGGTTCCCTAAATATCCCCTTTTCACACTAAAAGTTGGTTGCACAATACCTCAAAGTGGTGCTATAAAACAAGGCCATGGGTGTGCTACATCTTCAAGGAATTCATTTGCAAGGTTATCCTGCTACTATTCTCTTAGGGAAACCTCTTTTCTCATCAAGAGCATACTAGCACCATTCAATTTGGCCAATCCACATCAACTTTTGAGTGGGTTAGCTTGGGATTCTTTCACCATTTCTTTAAAGTTTTCAAGTTGTAATAAGGGCTCAATCCTGAGGGTCCAAGATCCCTCCCTTGGAGGAAGAAGGGACCCAAAGTCCCCTTTCTCTTTGGTGTTTTCTTTTCACTAATACAATCCTTTCCATTGGTGACATGAGTCTTGTTTGCTTCTTGTTCTTATGTCCTTATGCACAATAGTTTAATTGTTTTTTCCCTTCCTAGTTTGATTCTTAGCTTAGTCTTTTATGTTTGTTCTTCTAACCCAATTAACCCAACTAGATTAGTCTTTCCTTTACTTTTTCATCTCCCTTAAAAAGATAAAATATTTAGGAGAAGACAATATTCCCCTCGGGACTCCTCTTAGTTTATTTTTCAAACACATCTCAAGATTGTAACGGGACCATACATGCCCACATTCTACAAAGATAGGATAGTGTTGAAATTTAATTTCTTAGATTAAATCACTAGGGAAGTTTAAAGGTTTTGTAATAGGCCCATACATGCCCACATAATTACAATCTAGGATA
This sequence comes from Picea engelmannii, assembly GCA_009831015.1. Lineage (NCBI taxonomy): Eukaryota > Viridiplantae > Streptophyta > Pinopsida > Pinales > Pinaceae > Picea > Picea engelmannii. The sequence continues at coordinate 3,430 of ML878115.1, forward strand.
GTTTCAAAGATTTCTTAGATTAAATCACATTAGGGAGTTAAAGGAATAGTAAAGGACCCACATGTCCACATACTAGTTTCCTAGGGACTTTTTAATTCCGCAAGGTTGTACCAATGGCATTTAGTTAAATAGGTAATCAAAGACTTCTAAGGACCAAGAGAATTCCACATATAGAAAGGTGACACCTAATTCATTAAAAAATTGCCACACTTTCACTGATTCACACACAAAAGTCACTTCTCACTCACATAGTTTTCATCTCGAAACGTGGAGATTGAAGTATGTTTTCTCCAAAGGGATTCTGAAACACCCCACCCTTTTCTTGACAAAACTAACCACTCCCACTTAATTTCAAGGAGATTGGATCACACCCCCAATCTCTCAAACAACCACATCTAATTTTTTTCTAAAAACTCACTAATTTTTTCTCCACGGGAGGTACCAAAAGAAATCTTTTAGTCTAGGTAGGATTTTGGGGATAGGCATCTAAATAACTCCCCCTTATCTGGTTCTTATATTTTCAAAACAATAGAAGTTGTGAAATAGGGAACTTTAAATCCTCCAAGTCAAGTGTTCCTAACACCATAAGGTAGGGAGATACCCATGAAGAGTTGAAGTCCGAGATCCAATTGTTTTGTGCGTCCCCCCTTGAGACACCCACCTCTTGGACAAGATCCATCCCGTGACCCATTTCTTAGGCCGAAAATCTAAATGTCTCACTTTGACCGAGGTACCTAGTGACCAAATTTTAGGACATCTACCCAGGTGGAAATTGTGGGCTGCAATTTCACCTTGATCGGATTTTTTGTGGCTATTAGGAAATATCACCAATTCTTTTGGGATATGCCCCCTCTACCCCTCATTATAACTAATTGCTTCATCCTTCACTAGTTTCTCTTTCGGTGGCTTTAGACCCCACTGTTGAGTGCTATTGGAAGATCCAGTTCTATTTTGAGAGGAAGGACATTACGTCTTTTAGGAAACGAGCATTTTTTTTCTTTGTTCCCCCATACAGAAAAAATCCACCTATCCACATATATGATTATTCATCAAAACACTTTATGTATGGTGCCCTTATGATTACATTTGATTTGGATATATATCATGTGAAGTTCAAAAAATTGCAGCAAAGGCTTGGGTTTATTTGTTTCTCTCACCACCATTCACACACATTCACTCAACTATTCGGACATCATAGGGGACCCATAGAACTCTCGTCATTCCGTACTCTTGCTAAATATCCCTCCTATTCTAGGGGCAGTTCCTAGTCTTTCCAACTCATCGGATCCACCTTCTCACACTCCTATGAGTTCCACTATCTTGGGATCAACTTTGCTTGGTTCCACCTTACTTGGGTCCAATTCCCAAGGTCCACCTTCCACTCACTCTCCTTTACACAGAAGGGGGCCAACTTCCTCTCAAGGGAGAAGTACAAACCCACCTAGTCCCCTCCAAGGGTGAGGTACTTAGAACACTCACACTATGGCCGGAACTTATCCTACGCCACCACCCCATATGCCATATTTAGCTTCCCTCAACATACCAGATCTGACTAAACTCACCAATGATCCCATATTGCACAACCCCACCTAGACTGCAATGCCTACCAAACTCCCTTCAGACATCCTCAAGTTTGAAGGAAAAGTAGGAGATGATCATGCCAACCATATCATGACATTTCACCTATGGTGTTCTTTGAACAACATCATGGACGATTCCATCTGATTGAGGTTATTTCAACGTACACTCACTGGTCCATCCACCAAATGGTATGTCAAAGAAAAACATGGGTCGCACGTGACTTTTGAATCCTTGGCCAAAGCATTTTTAACCTTGTTTCAATTACCCATTCGTCATGACAATGGCCTTGAACTAATCTCAGATTTCAAACAAATCGCCTCTACACATATTGCTGACCACATCCACGAATGGAATTTGTGTTGTAGCCTCTACAAAGCTAATGGTACCCCCCAACAGTGTCTCAATTGGTTCCTCAAATCACTTGTTTCCCTCCTTGCCAAAGATGTGGTCGCCACCTTCCCCCAGACTGAACAAGAAGCCATTAGCAAGACCCAACAGTTCAAAATCATTTATGCCCATCCCAGATACCTATACACGGTACTCCCAGATGCCCCAAGAGCCATTCCATTTGGCCAAGACAAACCTGCGATGTCTCACTCAGCAAATCGATTGATTGGTAACACTGCACACCACAACCCACCGCCTCAACAACCACTGATGTATGGAACACCTCAATATCCATCCGCATATGGAGGAATCCCTTATTATCCTCCTCCCCCTTATCAACAACCATACCCTATTTTCCTACCTCCACCCATAAGTGGACCCCCGCTAGCACCCCTAAACCACCCACTTATCCAACCAAGTGTCGGTACTCCCTCTACCTCAGCCTATACCCTAAGAACTAGTGAAAGCACCACGCCCTCCTACGTACCTTATGGAGAACTGCCTCAACATAATCTGTACTTTCCATTTTCTACCCCCCCACAGCCTATGGCTCCACCACAAGGACCACCACACACTGGGTTTAATTTTGTTCAACCCTCTCCCATTCAACAATATCAAAATTTTGAACAACTGAACATGGAAAATCCACCCCATCAATCGAACAATACCAGAAAGAAAGGAAAAAATAGGAACAATAATAATCCAGGACTAGGAGGAAACCAAAACCAACCCGAGTAGAACCAGTCTGCTGGGGGAAACCCAAACCAGGGGAATCAAAACCCTGAAGGGGGAAACAACAAAAAACATCAAGGAAGGAACAACAACAATGTTAGGACCACCTTACCTTGTGCCCTTTACAGTGAGTTTGGTCACTATACTCACCATTGCCCCCAAATCGCTGACTTTAAGTTGATGAAAGATTCTGTGAATGGACCACACACCTCAACACCACATGCAGCTCAGCAGGCCCCACAAAAATATGTGCAGCAACCCCCCCCACTTTTACTAAAAAACCCCATCCCACACCAAGGGTTCATAAATAGCCAACCAGACATGCAGCCTACCCCACCACAGTTGGGACAACATCCTAATATGGGCACCTTTATTGATCACACTATCCTCCTTACTAGTGAGGAAGAAGTCCAACAACAAACGCATAGTTGTTAGTATAGCACACCCTATGAATCTTCTCCCACCACCTCAGAAGTAATTCCGGTCACAAGCATAACCCCTCTCATAATTCCTCGTCCTAATACTAAAACCTCCCTTCGTATTCCTCGCATCCCATTGCATAGGAATGTCCATAATCCTCAAGCTAGGGCAACTCATAATTACAGTTTGGTAGATGACTTGGCACAATCTCTGTCTGCCATGTTAGTTTTAGAAGTCCTTCAAACTTGTCCCACCCAGCGAAAGTCCTTACTTTCTTCCCTGGGAGCAATCGACCCTGCTGATACCCGACTCATCACATTTGACCTTGACAGTGGAGAACCTCACCTCCCCACTCTTATTTCTTTTCAATGAATGTTGACCTTGATGTGTCTATGAATGTTGATAATTCTTCCACATCTCTATCCAATCTTCTAGTGCCTCCTCTTTTTTCCGCAAGTGATGTGATGATGTTGAAGTCTCCTGCTAGGATCGAGTGGAGGTTGTTGGAGTGGGTTTTAGGTCTTCTAGGTCTAGAAGCATTCTTCTCTTTTCCTCTAGCATCTGAGGTCCATACAAATTAGTGCATAGGATCATCTCTGTATTCCCAATGATTTGCATGTTAACTTAAAGTGTGTTCCTGGTAGCCTCAACTACTATTAGGTTCATCACTTGTGAGTTCCACAAGGTGAGGATCCCTCCTGCCATCTGCTGTCCTTCGAAAACCACCATCTTGTACTTGCTCCAATTTTTTTTTCCGATTGTTTTCATTCTGTCTATAGTGCATTTTCTCTGTTGGATGAAACATATGTCCGATTATTCCTTCTTAAGTCTATTTCTAAGAATTCTATTCTTTTGTGGGTTGTTTAGGCCTCTTATATTCCATGTTATAATATTCATTTAAACATGTGGGGGGGAGTTGGGAAAGATATTTTTTATCTTACATGAGTTTATCAACAAAGATCCTAGCTCCTGTAGGGATACGCTATTTGATTTCCTTCATTTTCTAGTTCTCATCTGCTTGGGTGAGAGTTGTGGTTATCCGTCGCCTACTTTGTCTCATAGGTGTCCTATCTCCCCGCGTGTGCACTTGAGCTCTATGGATTTGGCTTCCTGCCTTAGGAGAAACATGTATTGGATGCAATCTAGTTGCTCCGCTGGTACATTGTCAACACCCTGCCTTTTCCATTGCTTCAATATGTTCGAGAGATCGATCCCTTGCCTTTCCACTGATCAGGGGATCAAATTTTGCTCAAATTTCAAAGTGCTCGGAATGAAACAAAAACAGTTCCATTATGTCTGTCTTGTCTTCCTGATTCCGGCGGTATATTTACTTTGTCAAATGGACTCCGTATGGAGAAGATATCGTGATCTGTTTGTCAAGCCAAACAGGCAAAAAATTTGATGTTGACTGTACAGTCCGTACAATCCGTACAGTCTGATGTGGCAGGGTCGTACAGACTGTACAATGACATGTCAGGTGGTGACATGGCAGGTATTGATTGGTTGATTGTTGTCGAATCAGGGGATGACATGTGTCCTTTAGATGGAAAATGACATGAGGACACGTGGCCCAATCCATGGGCGCCACATGTCACTCATTGTTTGGGTTGTCGTAGTTATGTAAAATGTTTGGAGTCCATGGGGTTTGACCCCCGGACCTCCCCCACTATGTAACGCCTTTGTATAACTGTCCGACCAATGCGCCCACACCATGTGACTTAACATATAACCAAATGCAATATTTATAAAGTCATATCATTGTATAAATGGGCGGGGGTCGGGCCGGGGCTTAGCCCCGGCCCATGGTTGTGTTGACTTTACATGTGACCACCATGTATGTATATGGTGTGTGCGGTTATAACAGTTGGCACGAGGTTTGGCATAGCTCATGGTTCTTCGTTGTTAACCCATGTGACCCCAACCTAGAGCGTAGGTAGTTTTAAAATTACTTAACCACCTCTTTGCCATGCGCACGGTCCTATGCACCATATGCCCAGGTGCCTAGGTGGTTAGGGGCTGGCGTGCCCTTAACCATCCTACGTTTTGCACCATTGGCGTGGTTGCACCCAGTGTTGGTTTTTCACGCTTTAAAATACGTGTGAGCCAGGTTCAAACAAGAAGAGTGCGTTTTGTAGATCCAGAGATAGCAAGCTTGAAGAGGGAGACTTCCAGGAGGCCTAACTTCTTCATTTTTTGACCGATTGAGGTGCCGAAAGAGCCCAGACAGGGGTTTTTGGATGCTCTGAAGTCATTGGAGCAGTCGGTTTGTCATTTTGAGCATTGTAAGACATGTTTTTGAGAACTTTTTGAGAAATTAATAATAATGATCCATTGGAAGCTGGACCAGGAGATGTAGCCCAAGAGAGGGGTGACCTCCTTTATCAATTGCAGTGCTTATGTGTTTATGTTCAATGATTATGCTGCTTTCTATGTGTAATTTTCATAAGTAATCCTTTAATCTATGTGTTGCAAACTGATCCATTTTCTTTAAACACATAACATTCACTTGCAATAATTTTCAAGTATTTCAGGTCTTCTTCATTTTTAGATCAAGTTGGTATGAGAGCACTAGTTTTGAAGACTTGATTGTTTGCAAGTTTTGTTTCTGATGCTAACAAGGTTGAAACTCACAAGAGGAGAAGGTCAACTTGTGGAGGCAAGTTCTCATCTGACAAGGAGGAAGCATATTCATTCACCGCAAGTTTCAGAGAGACATTCACCAAGCATGGCTCGTGCAGAAAGTCATGAACGTGTTTCGGCTGAAAATGAAGATCTCAGAGAGGCTTTCATGGAGCTGAGAGAGATGATGAAGATCTTGATGGAAAGGAACATATTTTCACAGGGTGAAGGCTCCAACCCTTCAATGCATAAGGTAGGCAGTTGTGACAAAAATCCAGGCGGAAATGGAGGGAATGGTGCTTCTCCACCACCCTCTCCTCCATCATCTTCTTCTTCTTCTTCTTATACCAGTTCGAAACATCTTCCAAATTCTCCAAAGGGGCATGGTAAAACTCCTTCGCAAATTCCTTCATTAAAGCTTGATATCAAATTTGAATTGCCAATTTACAATGGAGAAGTTAACGTTGAAAAGTTAGATAATTGGATACGTCAAATTGAATTATATTGTAGAATACAAAAGATTCAAGATGATGAAACAAAAATTCATCTTGCTTCATTAAGATTAGATGGTTCAACACTTATTTGGTGGGAATCTAAGACACAGGAGGAAATGAAAAAGCATGGAATTTTTTTTTTTCTTGGAATGATTTCATTATAGCAATTAAAAAACAATTTTATCCATTGGCATATAAAAAAAAGGCAACTATGGAATGGCAGAATTTTAGACAAGCTAAAGAACAGAATGTACACAGTTTTACTTAGGAATTTAGGAGAAGAGCTTTGGTTTTGGGAGTTGATTTGTCTTCACAGGAAACATTGCTCAAATATATTGGTGCTTTGCATAGTTATTTGAGGCATACTATACTCATGTTTAATCCTTCGAATCTAGATGAAGTTTGTGTATAGGCTACTCATTTGGAAGCAAGGGGAAGGAACGATACTCAAGAGGGTTTCAAAAATACATTCAGCCATGGAGACAAGGGAAAGAAGAAATTCAAAGGCAATGGAAGGAAGAATGCTACTGTGAAGAAAGAGGGAGAAAAGTTCACATGTAAACATTGTTCAAAAGATGGCCACGATGAAGACCATTGTTGGAAGCTTCATCCTGAAAGAAGACCCAAAAAGTTTGACAACAACAACAAAGGGAAGTCAAAGACTGTTGCGACTGTTCAACATGACTTAGGTTCAGATTTGGGTGATGAAACGAAGATCACAGCCATGGGTTACCAAGGTAATGGTTCTATTGCAAGTACTAGCTCTTCAAGTAATGCTAATGTCAATGTAACTCAACAAGAGAAA
>WSFP011472301.1:0-17532 GCA_009831015.1 Picea engelmannii
GTGGGAGGCCACCAATATCCACCTAGAAGATGTGTAGGGCTTCAAACAGCCCCGGAAGTGTAGAACCCACAATTACAAAGAAGTATAGAAGAACATGTTGAACTAAAAACTGTCAAGAGAAGCCAGTTGGAATAGGTGGGTGGTCACCAAAATCCACCCAGATCAGTCCTCCCCCCTTAGGAAGAAATGGTCTCTATTGTATTGAGTTCCCCCATCAAGTGAGGAAACTTCTACTGAATTTGGCCTCGGGTGAGCTACTTTCCTTTGTGGAGGAGTTGCCCTACCTTGACCACCCGATAAAGCTGGATCCTCTGTTGGCAGGTGCCCTTGACCTATGTGTCCACTATATGATCAGTGAATGATTGATTCATGCAGTCAGGGTTGAACTCTATTGGTGTCAGTTATTTTGTGATCTTTGAGGTGTCCAATAATGGTGGAAAATATGGTCGAAGGAGGTCCACATTGAACATCGGGTGCAAGCCAAGGAAGCGTGGAGTGTTGAGCTCAAAATCATTGCTACCCACAGTCTTGGTGATGGTGTAAGGCCCATAGCGAAAGGAGCAGAACTTTCTGTGGGGCCTTGTAAGATGCTCCTTCTGCAAATGTAACCAGACCTTATCTCCAACCTAAAATTGGTGCGCTACCCTGTGTTGATCATGGCATTGCGTGTACTTAGCATTGGCTTTCTGCAAAATCTTGTGGACCTGTTGGCGGATGTGATGAATCTGCTCAATGAATCTGGTGACTTTGTCGATCTCAGACTAAACATCGGAAGAGTATGTCTGTGTGGTTGCAAGAGGTAGTGCAACATAAATAGGACCCACTGGTTGGAATCCCAATCCCACCTGAAATGGGCTATGGTTGGTGGAGCTATGGAGAGCCATGTTGTAACTATGTTAAACATAAGGTAGACTCTCATCCCATGTACGCGGATGCTTAGAGTTGTACATGCGCAAGATGTGCACAATCATCCGATTGACAACCTCTATTTGTTCGTCTATTTAGGGGTGGAAAGCAGTGGATTTAGTGAGCTTGGTGTCCAATAGTGACCAGAGACTCGACCAAAATGTGTTGAGGAACTTGTTGTCCTGGTCGGAGATGATGGTCTATGGTATCCCAAACTGGACCCACACTCATTCGAAGAAGAGCTTGGCATTATCTGTCGATGTGATGTTCTTCTTGTAGGCTATGAGGATGGCCATCTTCGAAAACCAATCAACGACCACAAATACACAATCATTGCCTTGCTTGTGGATGAAAGGCCAAACATGTAATCCATCAATATGGATTCCCAACGATTCTTGGGGGTAGGAAGAGGGGTGTATAATCCTTGTTTCTTGATGGTTGGCTTGGCAATGGCATAGGAAGTTCAAGATATAATATACTTGTTGACGTCTTGTTGAAGTTTTGGCCAATAAAAATGTTTCTGGATAATGACCACAGTTTTCTCCACGCCAAAATGTGTTTCCATCCGACTGTAGTGGGCTTTCCAAATCATCTTTTCACACTCGCTTGTAGGAACACAGTGATGGCCTAGATGGCATAACAGTCTATCCTGAATGTGAAAATCGGTGACAGTCGCGCTGTACCCAAGAGTTGATAGGTGGTGGTGAAGTCTGGATCTTGCTAATAAAGTTGGGGCCACTCAGATGCCTCATGTTCACAAGAATGGAGCCCAGTGGTGAGTGCAGCCATGGGACGTCGACTGAGGTAGTCGACGACATGATTTGTGCTCCTTGTCTTATACTTGATGTTGAGATGGAACTGTTGCAGGTAGGTGGACCACTTATGATGGTGATCGTTCTGCAACTTCCCCTGCGTCTGTATGAACTACAGAGGCTTGTGATCAATGTGGATGATCGTCTCCTTTCCCATAATGTAATGTACAATGGAATACGTTTCCTTGTCATAGGTGGGGTATTTCCAGACAATATCTAAGAGTGCCTCACTATGGTATTCCACCGGATGACCGTGTTGAGTGAGAACTACACCTACAGCATTGTCAAATGCATCAGTCTCAATCTCAAATGGTTGTTGCAAATCGGGCAAGGAGAGTACTGGAGCTGAGCACAAGCGATGCTTCAGATTATCAAATGTTTGTTGTTGTTCCTTCCCCCACACGAACTTTTCCCTGCCACCACCCTTGTTCACATGGTTTAAGGCCCATGCAATATGGGAGAATCCCAACACAAACCGTCGGTAGAATTTGGTCCGTCCCAAGAAGCTCTGAAGCTCGATTAGCGTGGTCGAGGCTGGCTGGTCACAAATGACTTGGATCTTAGCGGGATCAAAAAGTACCCCATGCCCATCAACAATGTAGCCCAAGTATTGGACCCTATTCATGCCAAAGGAACATTTCTCCAAGTTGGAATATAGATTATGCTGCCGTAGAGTGCTCAAAACTTGTTGAACATACCGCATGTGCTCCTCCCAAGTTCTATTGAAGATGAGGATGTCATCCAAATATACCACCACAAAAGTGTTGGTGAAGGGTCTATATACATCATCCATCAACCTCATGAAAGTGGTTAGCGCATTTGTTAAGCCAAAGGGCATGACCAACCATTCGAAGAAGCTTTATTTAGATTTGAAAGTTGTCTTCCATACATCGGTTGGTTTGATGGGAACCTAGTGGTAGCCAGACTTTAGGTTAATCTTGTTGAAGAACTTTTCCCCCTTGAGCTGGTCAAGAAGGTCAATTCAGAGTCTCCATGTCCCATCCTTCTTCTGCATTAGTACAATCGGGCTTCCGCAAGGGGAGGAGTTGGCTCTGATGTGCCCCTTTTGAAGAATCTCTTGGATCTAATGCTTGATTTCATCATTTTTCATCAGCGAGCGACAATATACTGGTCCATTAGGCAGAGGTGCACTGGATTTTAAATCAATTGGATGCTTGACTTGGCAGTGCATCGATACCCCGGTGAGTGAGGAGAAGATGTCTCGATACTCTTCCACGATCCCGTCCACTTGTTTTTTCTACAAAGAGAGGCTATGTCTAGAGGCCACAGATGTGGTGGAAACCTTCTGCTTACTGTGAGCATGGATCAAAAAGAAGATGAACTTCTCGGTCTGTGAAATGACCATACTGCATTTCTTAGAAGAGATTAAAGAAATGGTGGTAGGCAGCGCTACCTTTGGTTTCCTATGCAATTTTCTACTCAAAGTAATAATAACATTATGAGGTCTAGACTCATACACAGCATGACGCTTCCACAAATATGGTTGTCCTAAAAAAACATAACAAACTTCAAGGGGAGCAATATAACACAATACCTCATCTTTGAAAGGCTTGATGTCGTAGGGTAGATGGCATTGTTGGCTGACATGGAGATCTCTTCCTTGGCGAGGCCAACCTATGGTGTAGGGTTGTGAGTGTGATATCGTCAGCAAGTCCAGCCGCTTGACGATATCTATTGAGATCAGTTTCTTTTGACTGCCGCTATCTACAATGAAATGAAGAGGAGCCCTCTTTACCCACATCTGTTAGTGAAAAATGCGTTCCCCTTCCTCTGGTTCTTTTGGTTTGCTTGGCTGGAATTTGGTGGTAGTGATAGTGGTACTGGGTTCAGCATCAATAATCTACTTCCCTCCTTCTGGATTTGATTCGGAGTCAAAATCGGCCTCCAACTCGGAAGCCTTCAGCTCGACCACGAGTGACTACTTGGAGCGACATTCTTCAGTGTTGTGTCAAGCGATTTTATGGTATTCACACCATTTTCCCGTGTCCTTCTTCGTCTTCCCATTTCCCTTCTTGTGTTGCAGCTTAGACTAGTTCTCCTAAGAGTGGCCATCTTTTCTCTGTCCCTTGCTGTGTGGTTTGGGGCCTCCTTTTCCCTGCTTCGGCTGTGAGGAATTTGCAGATCCAAACTCTCACCCCTTCTGCTTAAATTTTTGCTCGATATTGACAACATATTTATAATTCGTACCCAATGAGGCGATGTCCAGAAAATCCATTTCTGTTTGAATGTATCTATGCAAACAACCGCGGTATTTGAGCACCAGATGTCGCTCAGAGTCTTTGATACCCAATTTGGTGCGCAGGGTATGGAAAATATTGGTGAAATATGGTACTGTCTGGTCCCTTTCTTGATGCAGGGCGTTCCATTTGGTGTACTGGTCCTCGTAGCTTCCAACAGGGTAGTATTTTTCTTTAATGACATCCCAAAAGGAATCCCATGTAGGAGCAACCACAAATATTGCAGATTCCTCTATGGCCCTTTGCTCAGAGTAAGTATCCCACCAGTCCTTAACATGGGGGACGACCTTGAGGAGTGTAAAAGCAATCTTTTCCCTATCAGAAAAAATTGTGGACCAAAAAATACCCTTCGAGCAGATTTAACCATTTATCTACAACATCCACATCTATCAGTCCTTCAAATAATGGAATATCAAAATTTGCATGTACCTTGAAGGGGATTGCATGGCCTCTTGATGAAGATGCTTCTCCTGTAGGTAGGCACTGAAGGATCTGCACAAAGTTGTCCATCATTTTGTTCCTTTGTCGCGCAAGGGCTTCCTCGAGAAACATTTTAAAAGGATCTCTTGGTCCATCATCTTTCTTTTCGTCCCCCATGGGTTGTTTTCGGGCTCAGCGCAGTCGATCTTGCAATGGCTCAATTGATTCAAGTCCCAACTTCTTGGACCCGGATCTTGTCGAGGACATGCACGAAGAAAAATAAATGAAGAGAAGACCGCTCTGATACCACTGATCTGGATTTAGGAGCAGAACGAACCGATTAACAGACTGAATACAATAAACACAGAGATATGAAGAACAACGCAAATATCCAGTGGACAATATCTTCTATTGAATAAATGAAATAGGTTGAAACTATAAAATTGCAGAACTGAAACACTTGCTCGAATGGTGGTAGTTATCTATGAGAACAGATGTGGCTGCTATGGGCATCCGTCTGAGCAGAATGATTACAATGAGGCTCCAGAGGCTTTTTTAACATTACTCATGAATTCCAAAATCCTAGACATCCAAAAACCTAACCCTAGGAGATGAAATGCCAAAAGTTATGTGGGCCCCTATGGGCAAGTTGGTACGTCAACTTCTCGGGGTCATAACTTTTGCATACGACATCTGTTTTAGGCATGTGATAGCCCGTTGGAAAGGCCTTTTCAAGAACTACACATTACGTCGTCAAATTGTGACTCCGTCTACAGTTTGACTATTGTGAGCCAAAAAAACATTGTTTAGGGCCCTAAAACGGCCCTAGAAGTAAAAAATGATGTGATGACATGAAAACATACAAAATAAGCTAGTTGGATTAGGTGGGAGGCCACTAATATCCACCTAGAAGATTTGTAGGGCTTGAAACGGCCCCGGAAGTGTAGAACCATAATTACAAAGAAGTACAAAAGAACGTGTTAAACTAAAAATTGTCAAGAGGAGTTAGTTGGAATAGGTGGGTGGCCACCAATATCCACCTGGATCAATGCAAACCTAACATTTATACTCATAGTATTGATGTGAACCCAATAAACTCACCAACGAGAAACTAAAGCATTGCAATAGATTGCAAACCTAATATTTGTTGGTGTTTATATGATTCTCAACTCTTGATAGTTATTGCATTATGATTAATAACAAGATTCACTTTCATACCGCAGTTATCATAGAATAACTATACATTGAAAATATCAACTTTAACAATGCAGTGGAAATAACAAGATCTAGAAATATTAACCATGCACAGTAGACACAAGAACACAAGAGTTTATCCTAGGAAACCCAAACTTGGGAGAAAACCAAACAACCTTTCTCTAAAAGAATTCAGTCCAAGATATTACGAGTAGATCACCATCAATAGCCAAAATACCATACAAAGAAGATCCTCCCCAAGGCTAGCATCACCAAGACCTAGCTCCTCAATAATATGACCAAGAATAACCAAGAAAGAGCTTATCCAAGTGTGGCGCCTTCTCTAAGATAACTAGAACCAAGAAATAGTGAAATTTACCATAATTGCAGTTGCAACTGCCTTGTGCGCACTGCAGAAGGAGTTTTCTGCTTGTCCAAATGAAATGAGTCAGTTTTGTATTTATACTAATCTAGGCGCCAGTTTGGGGTCGACTTCTTATTTTCAGGTTTTCAATTTCTTTATTAATTTCTTGTGGGGCTGACTTCTCTTCATGGGTCTTCAACTTCTTCTTAGAGCTTCTGTAATGGTGTAGATGGGTTTTCTTGTACTTTCTTGTAGAGAATGGTTGCCTAAAGTTGCAAATATCCAACAATATCTACACTCAATGGTATTAGGATTAACCCAATTCAATATCAAGATTAACACTTAACTGTGAATAACACACAAATGTTCATTAAATATTCTTTAGGTTCTTTAGCCATCTCATATAAATATTTGTTCATTGGTAACTACTCATCAAACCAAAGATGATGTGAAAAGTGTTAAAATATAACATTCAAGATTCCTAGCATTCATCTGCATAAAAAAATACATTCATTTGAGAGTTTATATATCTTAATCTCTAAGGCGATTGTTTGGGAATTTATATATCTTAATCTCTAAGAAAACCTGCATAGTGCGTATTATTATAACCAACACAATTCAAAACAAAAAAAAAACTTGGTAACAAAGATTTGATTATACCAAGCAGAGGTCCCAAGTCAAATATCTTAAGGACATTGAAGAATGAGAAGAAAAGCAAAAATAAAGAATCAAAACTATGTACTAAGTACTCACCTCATCAAAGTGATGTACAATACATTCTTCTATGCCATGAAGATAGTCTAGCATTACAAGAGGAAAAAATAAATTCCAGGGAGGCCATCAACAATGATATTATAATGCCATGAAGATAATCTAGAATTTTTTCCAAGGAAATCATCAACACTGATGTTGTAATGCCATGAAGATAAGATAGCATTGCAACAGAAAAAGGAAGTCCGGAAAGGCAACCAACAATGATAATATAAAATTAGACTAAAACAACGTTGACATAAATATACAGAGTTGGATTATATCCACTAGAATGGACAAAACCACCTTCTTTAAAGATTAGTAAAATTCTGGGTAACAATATAGTCGAACGTGACATGTGATTATCCCAGTGTCTAACATCTTCCTGAAATCTGTCCGATTTTGTTTGATATTTTTCATTGTTTCCATTAGGGTGCAATGTTATCAACTTTGGATGAGGAGTAAATGTCATCACTGCAAGTGACCCAAGTAATAAAATAGCAACCATTGGAAAATATGCATGCCCATCTTGGTGGGACTGCAAAATATGGAAGTAAAAATTACCCAACGTTTTAAAACTGAAATTCAAAGAATTAATTACAACCATATTCATACAAGTCACAAATGTCAGCATCAAACTCGAGGAATAAAAAAAATCAAACTTTGCTTCCAAAGCTTGAACCAATACAAATCACATGTAAGCATCAAAACTCAAAGGAATGCATAAAAATCACTTTTACAAAGCTCGATCTATGATGTTTTAAATACCGTAATGCCCTGGCCTGGTAGACATTCATTGATTAGCATGACAACTTTGTCCAGACACAAATCTTTTGTGTGATTGTACATTTGTGTGATTGTACAAAGTCAAGGTGGTACTGCAAGAAAAAGAAATAATCAATTCAAATGCTAGATTTAAATCCAATCTTCGTCAAGAAAATAGTCATAACTTAGATTAATAAATTCTGAACGTTTCGTTTTTTAAAAAGTGGAGAGTAGTAGATAGAAGAAATAGGTGGCCTAACTGTTCATACAATCATCAAAAATAAAAAATAAAGAGGTCAAAAAAACTGTAACATTTTATTTTAATCCCCAATTCCCACTTTATTTCCTGTTACGTATATGGCTGGTTTCTCAATTCATCTTTGGGAAAGCATAATCATTAACATAATTTATCATCCAAGACTCACAGCATTTTGAAGTTGCTAATTGCTTTCAACCCTTGGGTCAAAATGTTGTAACACTAAATTTAAGTTCAGAAGAGAGAAGACAAAATATTAAGGTAAGAAAGCATCCTATGAAAAGAAGCCAAGCAGTGTCTGGACAAGATTAACGTCCTTTGGGCCCACTATAGGGGTCAAAACAGGGTTGGCCAGGGTACATGTGGGTTGAGCTGGAAAACCGTTGGCTACCTGGGGGGCGTATAACCTCTCAAAGTACAAATATCCCTAAAAATGTCCATTTCACACAATTTCTCAATTCAATGTTCTCCAGTCTTCATATGCCTCATTCAAACGTAATTTTGTTTTATTAAGTTTTGAGTGAGGATACTATTTTCTCAGATGTAACATTGTCATCAATAATCTTCATTATTGATGGTTTCAATCCTACATTTGCTGAGTTTTCCCTATGAGAAGGAATTCCCTTGAAATTTTGCTTAAGACTTCCTTTTGGGTAGAATTTTGGATATTTATTGAGGGCGGTCACTTGGAAATAATGGAGCAAGAGTTAGTTACATAGACAAACTCTACTAGTGTAGTGTTTAATGTAGATTCTATTTTCCTATTGTTTGTTGTCACTGCTTAAGTAGATTGGATTCCTATATTATGATGTAGTTTGTCTTCATTGAATAATAGATTGTGAACTTAGTTTCAGTGGTGTGGTTTTCAGTGGTGTGGTTTTCTCCTAATTCTATGTTGGTATCACAGTTATTGAGGCAAAATCCGTGATGCAAGATATCGAATTACCAATGGATTGAGAAGAAAGATCATCAGTGCTCCCTATGCATAGAGGCGCGTCCACGCTCTCACACTTATAAAATCAAAATTTTTGGATCCCTCGCGCACCCTTGTATGCATCTCAGAGCGCTAGCGCTCCCCCTCCACGCTCAAAGAGCGCTGCTAGCTCTAGCTAGCGCTACCCTTCATGGGTCCAAGGAGCGCCGACATTTTTCTTTGGAAAGCATGAGTTTCATGTTTGGGAGTCGGAAAGCTTCGCGTGAGCTTGTGGGAAGCATCTGACAGATTCTCTTGGGAAGCGTGAGTTTATTTGCTACGAATGAAAGGAGAAGGGATGTGATCCATAGTGAGAGCCCCATTTTGTTGAATCGCGAGCTTGCGAGGAGAGCCGTGAGAAAATCAGATCTGGTGCTCTTCAAAATTTGACAACGCAGAAGACATTCCGCGTGGAAGAGGTGAATACAGTTTTTGTTTTCTGTGTTGATATCACATTCGCTTTATGTGTGGGAAATCGATGGTCAAGCACGGATCTAGTGTAGTTATGATGTTGCATAAACTGAATTGTGTGGACGGACGTCACTATTGATGGTGCGTTGAAGGGATGTTCAGATCGTGGTTGTTCAACGCAAGAGTTAACAATTGAAGGTTGTGGCTTATTCCATGAGCCGAGGTCGCATACAAACAGGTTATAGCCACTAGCGCTTAACCATATGTTATATGCTTTAAATATATTTTTCCTCTTTGATAAAATCATAGCCATAGTCTTTGTTCATATCGTGAAGGTTGAGACTCTAAAGTGTGGAAAGGAATGAGTGGAGGATTGGTGTAGACATGTGTGTTTTATAACAGTGAGTTGTTTTAAAACCATAAACTCCGAAAAAGAAACCCTATAAGTTTTATAAGACTGTTATGTGGGCAGTTAAATGACATATAGAGTTGAGGAAGGGTTTGGAGTCTCTCTTAAGGAGACTTATAGTGTAGCTTTTACTAAGTAAGGCTATCCTTGTGGAGTTTTGTACCTGGTGGGTACATCAGAAAATTGACGAAAGTTGCATATTCTTGGTGATTCATTGCCTTCAGGATTGAAGTGTGTTTGGTGATACAAGGATCCATTGTCTAATTGGACGAGTAGACACTTGCAGAGATGGCGAATCCACTGGCAGAGACCTACCTCAACGAAGCCAATAAATTAGATGGCTCGAATTTCATCAATTGGAAATTCAAAATGTAGATCTTGATGGAAGGTTATGGTATGTGGACGATTGTGAAGGGAGATGAAGCGAAACCCGATGCGGTTGCAGGTGCGACAGCAACACAAATCCAAGATTGGGATAAGCGCGAGAACAAGGCCAAGGTATTGTTGTGTATGCATGTTAGAGATAGCATAATTCCACATATTAGAGAAGCTCAAACTTCTGTTGAAACGTGGACAGCGCTTAAAGATTTGTAAGAAACTAACAATACAAATCGTATTCTTTTCCTAAAAACTAAATTGCTAGGCATTAAGATGGATGGAAATAAATCTGTTAGTTCATTTTTGGGTCGCATTAAAGAGGTGAAAAACAAGCTAGAAAATATAGGGGAAACAGTTTCCATCACAGATCTTGTCGCAATTACCTTAAATGGTATGCTAGAAGACTATCAGATGTTTATAACATGTCTCGCAGCAAAGGAGAAACCTCCTACTTTTGAAGAATTAACATGTCTTTTGCTGCAAGAGGAAGAGAGGCGCGTGAATTTGAAGCTTCGGAATTCAGACTTGGCACTGTGGTCAAATAAGAGATCCCCGAGAGGGACATCAGGAGAAAAAGGCAGAGGAAGCAGTTCATCGCAAAGAAGACAATCTCCAAGGCTGAATCAAGGTATGCCATCTAACAGGAATGAGTCAAAGAGTTGGTTTTATTATGGTCAACCTGGACATCTTATTAGAGAATGTCATAAGAAGAAGAATGATGAGGGTAGGAATAAACCTAGAAAACATTCAGGCCATTATGCAAAAAAATCTTCAAATCATGATCTCAGGTTGTTTATTGCTAGTGATGATATTGATGAACCCCCAAATTTTGATTGACGGGATCTTAGACTGTTTGTGTCTAATGTTGCTTTGTCTGCTGAAACTAATGATGTTGATGCCTGGTTTGTGGATTCTGGAGCATCAATACATATGACATGTAATAAGAAGTGGTATACTAATTTTAAAGAAACACAAAATGGTGCCAGCATATACCTTGGAGATGATCGCGCTCATCAGATCAAGGGATACAGAGATATTATAGTAACATTGTTGAATGGTATTGTTCGTCACATTCGCAATGTTGTGTATGTGCCTGGGATAAAGAAAAATTTGATCTATGTGTCCACTATTACAGATCAGAACTTGAAGGTTGAATTCTTCAAGAATTATTACATAGTGAAGGATCTGTTGGACCAATACAGAACTGTTGCAACAAGAGTCAAAGCAAAAGAACTATACAAGCTTGATGTTACCAACAAAGAACATCACGCACTGACTTCTGCAACTATGCCAACAAAGAGTCTTTGGCATCAAAGGTATGGCCACATCAATCATCACGATTTATTGTTATTACAGAAACAAAATATGGTTGAAGGACTTCCCATGTTAAAGAATGAGAATGTTGCTTGTGAAGGATGTGCATTAGGAAAGATGCACAGAGATGAATTTCCCTCTAATCTTGATAGGAAAAAAAGAGATGTGTTAGATCTTGTGCATACTGATGTTTGCGGACCTATGCGGACTAGGTCTTTAGGAGGTGCATTTTACTTTCTGTTATTTATTAATGATTGCACGAGATACACATGGGTTTATTTTCTTAGAAGAAAAAGTGATGTTTCTTAGTACTTTAAGGAATTCAGAACCATGGTGGAAAAGCAGACAGGAAAATCCATCAAAATCCTCCGTTCAGATCAAGGGGGAGAGTATAAATCAAGGGACTTCATCAAATATTGCAAATATCATGGAATAGTACAACAGTTTACAGTACCCCACACTCCACAGCAGAATGGAGTGGCTGAAAGGAAAAACAGAACTTTGGTAGAGTGTGCATGCAGTATGATGAAAGGTAAGAATCTATCGAATACATTTTGGGTTGAAGCCATAAATACTGCAGTTTGTTTAAAGAACAGAAGTCCAACAAGGTGTCTTGATAATATTACTCCTTTCGAAGCCTTGTATGGTTCCAAACCTGCAGTTCATAATTTGAAAGTATTTGAGTGTAAGGCTTTTGCACATATTCCAAAGGAGAATGGGAAGAAATTGGATGCTTAAGCCATTAAATGTATTTTCATAGGGTATTGTTCTGAATTCAAAGCATACAAACTGTTTGATCCTTCTATTCACAAAGTATTTGCGAGTAGATATGTACTTTTCCATGAGTAGGAAGCAAGAAATCATGACGACAACAGTCATGAGGAATGGCATAGACTTCTTGATGAAGGAGTTAAATAAGAGCAGCAATAGAATCAATCATCATAGCAGCAACCACAATTGCAACAACAACCACCATAGCAGCAGCCACAACCGCAGAGACAACAACAACAGCAAGAAGAACTCAGTGATACGGACACTTCAAGCAATCACAGTTCACCTAGTGGTGAAGACAGATCTTCACAAAGTGGGGAGGAAGATAATCAGTTGAGAAGATCTTCACGACAGGTTCGGCTCCCTGAGAAGTATAGAGACTATGCCCTAATGAGTAGCATTTCAAATGTCATAGAACCCATGAGTTTTAATGAAGCCAATGAACATGATGAATGGCGAAATGAAATGGAGGAAGAATATGAATCTATAATGAAAAATAATACTTGGGAATTAACTGAATTGCCTAAACATAAAAATCTCATTGGATGAAAATGGATATACAAACCCAAGTTTAAATCAGATGGTAGTATAGACAAATATAAGGCTAGATTGGTGGAAAATGAGTATTCACAAATAGAAGGTATTGATTATGCCGAAACATTTGCACCAGTAGCTAATTTGAATATTATCATATTGTTAATTTCTTTAGCTATAAAGTACCATTGGAAGCTACACCAATTAGATGTTAAATCTACATTTTTGAATGGTGAGTTAAAGGAGGATGTTTACCTTACTCAACCTGAAGGGTTTGTGGAACATGGGCAAGAACACTTAATGTGTAAGTTAAAGAAAGCATTGTATGGAATAAAACAAGCACCTAGGTCATGGTATGAGAAGATAAACTCTTTATTTCTTCAACGGGGTTTTATGAAAAGCAAGAGTGATCCAAATCTGTATACCAAATTTGATGAGCAGGGGTATATAGTATTGATTTCCTTATATGTTGATGATTTAATAATTACAGGAAATGCAGAAAAATTAATTGATGAAATCAAGGAGCAATTATCACAAGCTTTTGAAATGAAAGATCTTGGTGAGTTACATTACTGCCTAGGTCTTGAAGTTTGGAGAAATGAAAGCCAAACTTTTGTTTGTCAGAGTAAGTATATCAGAGAAGTACTTAAGAGATTTAAAATGGATCAGTGTAAATCTTCTATTGTTCCCATGCAGCAGAATATGAAACTTTCTTGTGATGATGGTTCAAAGGAGGTGAATAGCACTATGTATAGACATATGGTGGGTAGTTTGAATTATCTCACCACAACCAGACCTGATATTGTATATTTTGTGAGTGTGTTAAGTCAGTTTATAGTGAAACATCAAGAAATCCATTGGAATGCAGCAAAGGCGGTAATCAGGTATCTAAAAGGAACACTTGATTATGGTATTAAATATAATGATGCATCTGATGTTGATTTGACATGTTACTCAGATTCTGATTGGGCTGGCAATCCGGATGATCGAAGATCAACCATTGGATCTACGTTTTGCATTGGATCCGGGGTTGTTTCATGGAGCAGTAAAAAGAAGCCTATTGTATCTTTGTCTTCTACTGAAGCAGAATACAAAGCCTTGTGTGTAGCAAATTGTGAAGTTGTTTGGTTGAGAAGACTTCTTCAAGATGTTGGAGAAGAACAAAAGGAACCTACAATGAACAAATGTGATAATCAAATTTCAATCAAGCTGGCGAATAATCCGATTTATCATGCAAGGACAAAACATGTTGATGCTCAGTTTCATTTTGTTAGAGAAAAGTTGCAGTCCAATGAAATAGCTATTATGTATTGTAATACTTGTGAAAATACTGTTGATATTTTCACTAAGCCTCTTAAGTCTTGGAAAGATTAAGTTTGAGTTGTTTAGGGAGATGTTAGGTGTAAAAGTCAATCCATTCTCCATTAAGGGGGAGACTTGGAAATAATGGAGCAAGAGTTAGTTACGTATACAAACTCTACTAGTGTTTAATGTAGATCATATTTTCCTGTTGTTTGTTGTAACTGCCTAAGTAGATTGGATTCCTATATTATGATGTAATTTGTCTTCATTGAATAATAGATTGTGAGTGTAGTCTCACTGGTGTGGTTTTCTCCTAATTCTAAATCGGTCTACATATTTTTGACAGACAGAGGCAAAAAATTGCATTCTGAAGGGCAGTGACTTAAGTCCAACTAAAAATTAGAGTCGCAACACAAACATACATATTTTTTGTCAGATTGCACACTTTTGTAGCACTCTTGAAGCTATTTTTTCCTTATCCTAGTACTCTAGTGCAATTTGTTCTAGTTCCTCTACATATGAAGTCCCAATTTTTTGGTTTTCATTGTGTTGAATGTCCAATTTTCTACTCCAAAAAAAACCTGCATAATTCAACCCTGACAAACTTGAAGACAATCCCAATTGGCTTCCATCATTCAGTAAATTATTCAGTATTTGTGTGTTTTTAAACCCCTTTTGGGAGCTGGTATGATATAGTTATTAGTAGATCAATTAAATATGTTTCCTATATGATGATATAATTGTGAAATGATAGAAAATTTTGTGTCTAAATTAACTGCTAATATATTGAATTTATGGTTTTGGCAAATTATTCATTCTTGTGTGACATTATGGTATGCATTTATAATTTTATATTATGTATGCATAACCAAATATATGAAAGATACTAGTGTAGTATATGCATCTGAAATGAAGTCCAGACATACTGAGTCATAATGGAGATCTATGTTGACCACAAGGACCACTTAAGTGGTGGAGTAAGTACATAACACTCACTTGCATTGTTTCCATAATGACTGGGATAGGCCTGCCCCTTTGTGTGAGACTTAATCCCAAAGGTCTTTGTTATGAGCACCAGTATCACAGAACTTGCCATTGGAAAATCAATGGCAGAGTTCATCAACTAAAGAAATAGAGAAAATTGGAAAAACTCAACATGCATAAACTCAGACAAATTTATACCAACAAATTCATATAACAAATTAATGTCTTTTTACAATGTGTAAAAACATGGCAAGCAAGAAGAATCTACCATTTTTTGTACTGCATTTTTATTTAGAAATGTGTGGAACGTGATTTTCAAAAGAACTAGAAAACATAAAAATACATGGTGTAGCAGCATATTTAAGAATCCAAGCCTTGGCTCCATCTAAGATTGTATAAAATGTAATTCAATTTAAAAAAGTGAAAACCCAATTCAAAATGAAGTTCATATGACCTAAATTCAATGAATTCGAAACAAATTACCAAAAAATTAAGCTCTTGTCATATCGAGTGAGTAGATGTTCACTCAAATGCCTTTGGTGAAGCTCCTATCAAGGTGTTGACTAGTAATCTTGGGTGTAGCATGGTAATATCCTTCCAGACATATGGAAATGGGCGAATAACACAAGTATCTGCTTTGTGGATTACGAAAATAAACTTCAATTCCCCTCTAAGTACAGGAAATGGGTGATTCGAGAATCATATATGTTCATACGTCTGGTTAATTTATATGAAAATATATAATATCACTAGGAGCAGAGAAAATGGTGTGTAGGGTTTTGGAGAAGCAGGTTTGGAGGGGTTTGTCAAGCCACGGTCTAGCAGGAGAAAAAATCCCCAAATTAATTTCATACAGAATTTAAAATTTATATAGTACCCTCTCTATAGGCACCGACCACCCGTACCCCAATACCATATTACACAACATTTTGGTAAAAAACCATCCACCCTTATTATGTGGTCAATATATCAAGTAGGATTTCAATTAATATTTAATACCCTTATATGAATGAACGTGTCAAGGTATTTTTTAGTTACGTTTTAAGGTATTTTTTAGTTAGTGGAGGGACTGGAGTGTGAAGAAGGGGGTACACTTCCTTGTGTTGTGCAAGTTGAGGGGAATGAGAACCTTTTGGTTGGAATTTTTATGGGAATCGATCAATTGTGAAAGTCGTTGCAGCTCGAGTACCTAGAGCCGCATCTATGAGACTTCCTAGTTGATCTGTGTTGGAGCTCTGGAGGGAAGTGGTACAGCTTGAGGGACTATGATGCAGAGAATGGGGTACACTTCCTTGGGTTGTGTAGATTGAGAGGAAAAAGAGATTGTAGGTTGGAATTGTTTCAAGAGTTACTGAAGTATAAACTCATTATGTACAGTTTGGGGCCAAAGTGCCTATGTATATATGAACATGTTTGGGGCTAGAGTGTATCTGTGATATTAGGTCAGAAAGCCTATATGTTGATTAAAGACAGGAGATCTTAGCATTGTAATATGTATGTACACCTATATGGTGTTGTGCACTGAGGACGGTGCAAAAATAAGGGGGAGACGATGTAATATCACAAGTTTTAATCCCCACAAATTATAATGTAATTGTGTAAATGCGAATTAGGTTGGTAAACAAATATGTGTTGGGTTGGACAGCCTAAACAAATTAATATGGTTTAAGGTCTAAATATGTATTTTGTATATTGAAACAATTAATAAAAATAATAATCGTTGGTTGTGATACGAGAGTGATGATAGCAACAGGGGGATATGATTCCACAAAAGAGGGAGCTAAAGAGGAGTCTAAATGGTTACCCATTTCTATTAATCCAAGCCTTTTCAATATAATGTTTATTCCCTTAGAACTATCAAAAGAGATATTAAAGTGAGGTAAGAGTGGTATGTGGGAAAACTCAGCTCACCAAATTATGACAGCATGGGAGTATAACCACTTTTTGGGAAATATGAGAGTCAAGCTTGCATGAGAAGAAAAGGAAATTCAAGTTCCTTTTTGGATCCGTTTTTTCTTGTTTATTTTGGGTAGCAAGAGAAGGGTTGAGTACTATGAAAGAGCACCAACCATGTTGTATGTTAGAAAAACCATGAAAGGGATAAGTTTTGTGCCTAAATTAGGTTGTAAGCTTGCAAGTGCATTTGTCATCGAGGAAATGGATCAAGTCCCTTGAGAGGGTTGTTATGAACACTCCTGGAGTAGCTGATAATTCCTAGAGTCCCCAGCTAAAAGATTTATTGATCAACCAAGTGCATTGGAGCCCTAGAGGGAAGTGGGAAGGCTTGAGGGACTACATGGTAGAGAAGGGGGGTCTCATTCCTTGGGTTGTGCAATCTATGGAAAAAGACAACGTTTGTGGATTGGAATTGTTGTTTGAGTAGAACCTAGGTTTTGGGTTGTTGAATGTGAAGAGTGAAAAATCAAGAGGGTCAGACCTCATTGTGGACTCACAGCCTCAGCTTGGGGGTTTCTTGTTGTTGAGAGGAAATGAACAACAAAGCTATAGTTGGGAGTAACGTCCCTTGTACGTAATCAATCAATCACTCATTAAAATATAAGTTTCAATTATGTTTTATGATGTTAATTTCGTTGTGTATATGTTTTTATTTGAATATTGTGTGTTTATTGTTTGCTTGAAATAGTTGCATTCATGGTTTTATTAAATTTTGTTAATTGCATGTGAAAATTTGTGTGGTTGTTTCCCTGTGTTAAATTTTATCTTGTTAAGG
>ML878120.1:6218-16952 GCA_009831015.1 Picea engelmannii
CATTACAATAAGGATAGAATAGATACCTAGCAGCAATGTAGAAGGTTGTTACGGGTCAGGTTCGAAATAGAAATTGAATATTCCACGCAGAATTATACTAGGTTGAGTGTTCCTATAGATCATCTTACAGATAGTGCACTATGACATGTGGAGCTCAATACCTAAGCAAGACGGGACATACTTGTTTGTACACACTCTAGATTTGATCCTGAAGAACTGGTACTTAGAACTAGAAGTACGCAGAGGAACAACAGATTGAAAAGACTTGACTCACAACTTTAAGGTAAATTTCAAGTTTGAAGACGATACCCCTTTAGTAGACACATCTCTATAGATTTTCAAGACCAATATCTTTACACCAGAAGATTCGAAGATACCAGCAGCCTTGTGTAGTTCTCCCAGATATTTTGCGACTATTCAAGAGGTTTTGGAATGCTATAATGTTGTTAGAGAAGACCAGGAGGACGAATACCCAAGGAATTTGCAAATACAAGAAACTGAAGGAGAGCGTGCAGTAGAGGGTCCCGAACTTGAGTCTATTGAGTATGCAAATCCATTGAGAACATGCAAAGTGAATATTGGTATGAAGGATAACCCCAAGTTCACAAACATTGGAGATTATTGGAATGAAGAAATTGTCAAGAAGATTGTTGATTTATTGTGCAAATACTAGTACCTCTTTCCGACTACATTCTCAGAGAAGAAATGGATTGTTGGAGAGCTAGGAGAGATCAAGATTCCTTTAAAGTCGGATACCAAGCCAGTAAAGTAGAGACCATGCCAATTGAACCCAATATATAAGAAAAAAGTGAAAGCATAGTAGATAGAACGTTGGAAGTTGGGATTATTGAGCATTTCGTGGAGTTGGAATGGATCAATCTGATGGTGATTTAGGACAAGAATATAGGTGGAATCATAATTTGTGTGGATATGCGAAAATTGAATGATGCTTTCTTACATGACCCATTTCCTACCCTATTTACAGATGAAGTTTTGGAGAATGTAGGAGGACAAGAAGCTTACTCATTTACTGATGGATTCTGTGGATATCACTAGATTAAGATTGTGCAGAAAGATAGGAATAAGACACATTTACAAAAAAATGGGGGTGTTATCAGTACACAGTCATTCCTTTAGGGTTGAAAAATGCACCAACAATATTTTCCTGAATCGTTGTCATAGATTTTAAATAATTCATTCATAAATTCCTATAAGTTTATTTGGATGATTGGACAATGTTCAATTTGTTAAAAGACCATGTTGAAAATATGCACTTGATATTGGACAGATGTAGACAGTTCCAAATTCCTTTGAACTTGAAGAAGTGCATTTTCTGCGCACCATTCAGAATATTGTTGGGTCATGTAATATGTAAACAAGGACTTTTGGATGATCCAACGAAGATTTTTTTTTATTGTTGATTTGCCACCACCTACATTAGTGCAAGAACTAGAAGCAACATTGGGTCATAAGTTTATTAGGGGATATGTGCAGATCACAACCTCATTGGAGAAATTGTTGAAGAAGGAGGTTAAGTTTCAATGGAACGAGGAATGTCATCAAATTTTGGATACCTTGAAGCATAAATTGGTTACCATGCTGATTTTAGTATTTCCATATTAGAAGAAGGAATTCCATGTCCACGTAGATGCATAATCTATAGCATTAGGTGAAGTTCTAGCTTAGCCAAGGGAAGTATATTTAGATCATCCCATTGCATTTTCAAGAAGAAATTTGTCAACTACTGAACAAAATTATACTACTATAGACCGTGAAGGACTAGCAATGGTGTATGCACTACAAAAGTTTAGGAACTATCTAATAGGATCACATTTTAAGATGTATATGGATCATTTTGCATTGAGATACCTAGTNNNNTGGGGGGGGGGGGAGATATGCAGATGGCTATTACTATTTTAGGAGTATGACTTTGAAGTGATTGTGAAACCAGGGAAATTGAACTCAGGACCTAATCATTTGTCATGCATAATAACAAGAGAAGATGCAATGAATGTGGATGACAATCTACTAGACACGCACTTGTTTTCATTGCATATGGTCAATGATTACTTCACAGATATTGTCCAATTCCTGAGAAAACGAATATCCCCACCCGACTTTACAACTGCGTAGAAGAAACAGTTACTAGTAAAGGAAGCATATTATCATCTTATAGTAGGGAATTTGTATAAGTTAGGCACATATGGTATTCTTCGGCAATGTGTATTGGAGGATGAAAAACCTATGATATTATGAAAGGCACATGAAGGAGCTACGGGAGGCCACTATGCAGGGAAAGTGATAGCTCAAAATATTTTGTGCGCAAGAATTTAGTGTCCCACCCTTCATAAGGATGCTGAGGAGTTATGTCAAACCTGTGATGTATGTCATAGAGTTGGAAATCCGTCCATAAGAGATGAGATTCCTTTAGTACTGCAAGTTACATTGCAGGATTTTGATAAATGGGTAGTTGATTTCGTTGGACCAATCAACCCACCAGCAAAAAGGTTAGGTGTGAGATATATAATCACTGCGACATATTATTTGACTCGATGGGATGAAGTAGAACCTGTCAAAGATTGCAACGCGGAGACTGTTGCACAGTTTCTCTTTGAGAATGTTGTTACAAGGTTTGTATGTCTGAGAATCCTTAAGGGGGGCCATTTCTTGAATAGAACGATTGTTTCTTTGATATAGGAATTTCATATTCACCACCAGAAGATCACACCTTATCATCCTCAAGAAAATGGAACGGTGGAAACGTTTAACAAGATCATAGTGTATGCATTGATGAAGATATATAATGTAAATCAAGATGACTAGGATTTGAGGATTCCTACAGTACTATGGGCATATAGGACCACATGTAAGAAATTGATGGGACACACACCATTCTGATTAGTATATGGCCAGGAAGTAGTTATGCCCATGGAATTAATTGTACCGGGTCTACACATTTTCGCATTGACAGAGCTCATTGATCCTAGCATAGTAGATAAAAGACTGTCAGAGTTAGTAGAACTGGAGGAGGACCATTTTGTCGCAGTATTTCATTAGCAGGTGTAGAAAGCGTACGAAAAAGCATGGCATGATAGACATATTGTTCCAGATGGGGGACATAGTTTTTCTTTATGAAAACAAATTTTTGCAGCACCCTGGAAAGTTCCAATTGCACTAGTTGGGTCCATATGTGATAATATTTGTGACAAAATCAGGTGTTGTTCAGTTGGAGAAATTGAATGGGGAAAGCATGGAAGGGCTTGTAAATGGTATTCGGCTGAAACTGTATAGGGACAGTCGTACTTCTGTGCACTAGTCTAAGCATGCAGTATGCGTACCATAGCATTCTTATTATACTGTATTATAGAGAAAAAGAAAAAGAAAAGAAAAGGCAATAAAGTTCTAAAACGGGCATTGTTCAAAGAGTCAAATATGAATAAGAAAATGTCACAGAAAGGAAGGAGAGTTGAACTGTGTATAAAGGAGAATTGAAGAACCAAAATAAACACCTACACAAAAGATGAAAAATTCATTAAAGAGTAAACATCATGGCAATACGGTGGGAACACGTAGTCATAAATGAAAAGTGGTGACAAAGATCTTGATAGGCTCACAAATCTAGACCATGATCCATCGAAATATATGAATTTAATGTAGAATATGGAAGGAATTGAATGTGAATACAATAGGAAGTGACTGAGAATTTGAGCACGAAGAGGTATACAATAGTTGGCAGCAAGCTTTAAAACCAGATGAAGGGTAATTAGAAAGGGTTATTGTTGTGTAAACATTTGTAGAGAAATGAGATCAAGAGAGGACCCAGAGCGTATAAAGCATAGAGCCGAGTAAGTTGCAGACCGAATTGAAGTACAGAGAAATATGACACCACCAAAGGTAGGAGCATCCACATAAAGAACGAAGAAGTCACATAGTAAGAAGACATCATCATCGATGCAGGAAGAAATCCTAAGAGCAGAAGCAACAGATCCAAGCTTAGCAAAATTTCCCAGAGTGTATGTGCCACTGAGAAAGACTACAGTCAAGAAATTCAGACTGCAAAAAGAGGCAAAGTATGAAATGGTTACACCAGTGATTCCACCTGGGGTCACTATCTAATTAGATATACTAGGTGTCATAGGAAGCCTAAGGTTTTCAAACCATGCCCTGATAGATACAAAGAAAATTCCAGAGTTAGTGCCAGAGAATTACCTACACACACCATTCAAAACAGATTCACTTATAATCACATTCAAGCCGCAAGAATGGGCCATAGAACTACAAAGAAAAGGAATATTGAACTTATTGGAGATCCCAGATTTTGGCAGAAGTACAGATATCAACATCTGCGTCAAGTTATTGTTAAGTTGTGTCCATGGAGGATTTATATGGTTGGACAGGGTAATATCGATTGACACACAATTTATTGTGCGGATTACAGTATTTACATTAGCAGGGGAAGATCCTCTACCATTGTTCACAGACAAAACGTAGGAAAAATACTTAGCAAAAAGAATGAAGGAAAAATATGACACATTTAGAGGAGCGTGTGGACTAGATGTTGCAAGCATCAATGATGATACTGTAAGATTTGTGACACAGGTGTTGGCCTGTAAATTACTTAGGAAATGTTGCAAGATCAAGTGCCAGCAGGAGTTATAGCAGCAACGGAGAAGTGCGCAGCAAGAGTGTTGATGAACTGGGAAACGTTTCTCATGAATCAATTTTTAACCGACTGTAGGGAGGCATAGGAGAAAGGAATGTACAATTCCATTATTTGTGGTTATTAATTTTGATAGCATTGGTTGCATGGAGGGAACCAGAAGAGACGCGGTTCCTGGAGGGTATGAAAAAACCATACTTGGTAGCAAGGTATGTTTCGTTGTGGCATACCGTGCATAAGAACACACAGATGGACAACAACATTACCTTCTATTTCTACAAGGAAACAATATGGAAACACATTGAGGATACACCATGCACTCAACCTCAGATAGTGGAAGCATATAAAGATATTGAATGATTCAAGGAAGGAACACACCATATGTATGTTCAAGCAAAGAGGGACTCAGATCAACAATGGTTATTGACTCACTATAGGTTGACAGAACAAGAAATCAGGCCAGATTGTAAACAAGTGGGAAGTTGAGTGAAAAATCCCAGAGACAGAAACAATGTAGAAGGATACACAACAACAAGAGAAGGAGACACGAGAACTAGAAAAGGATCAATAAGAAGAAGAATATGAACAAGGAGAATAAGGAAATGGTGAAGGTGACACACAAGAAACAACACCGCCCATTGGAGAAAAGAGAAAAGAACATCTAAAGGAGCAATCAATGCACAAGCATAAGAAGAGGAAAGCCTTCAAGCAAGTAGTGATTCAATCTTTGACTGAGGATGACTTAGAGAAAATTAGAGATCAAGTAAAGGAAGTAATGAAAGAATCATTTCTGTGATTTGCACAGAAATAGGAGGAAATGCACTCGAACGTCCAGGTGCAGATAGCCACACTGCATTACATTTTGGATTCAACCTAGATAGCACCAGTCAGAATGACAGAAGAGGAACAAAATAAGAGTACAACAAAGACTACAAAGTCAAACTGACAACATCACAGATATCGTTAGCATCAACAAAGCATAGGATAATGAAGATATCAACAGGGGCTATAGAGTTCCCCACCACAGAGATGCAGGAGCAAGTGCAATAATTAAGTCATATTGACTTAGTGTTGTCACAGATACTGCTCAACGTGTTACACAACTTGCAAATAAGTGTAACACAGAAAATTTAGTTGTGCACAGAGTTGACTTCTATGGAGTTGGCCAAAGTGAATGAGGACAATGCAACATTTCACATAGAATACAAAAAACTGGTTAAAGAACGGGACAAGGTTGTGTAGATACAAGTGAGGTTGCACTAGGAAGTACATGAAGTATATAGCAACATACCGGAAGTATATATGGAAGAAAATTCGCCATTGGAAGAGCAAGTGACGAATATCAATGAAGCTACTCAGGGCTTCCACGTGAATATTGTTGACTTGGAAGCTCGCACTACCCCAAGTAATCCACTAGAAGAAAGAGAGTAAAGGGAGAAGACAACAATGACCACCGTGGAGAACATTAGAATTTTGGATGAAGAATGTGCAAAGTTTTATGAATAAAGCACAAAAGTATGAACTCAGTTGTTGGAGAATGCATAATTACAAGCATTGGAACAAAGGTTAAAGACTGCACAGAAGATCAAAGACACAATGAACACTATGCCACCAACAACACACATGACTGCAATCATTGTAATAGGCAGTTGAACCAAGAGATAAATCAAATCAAATCTAAACAACAAACTCTTGCACAAAATCTTGAGCCGTTGTAGTAAGAAACGTTTAAGGTGATAGAAGAAATTACAACAACGCAAGGCATGGTAAAACAAGCAACACAAGACAGTGAAGATAAGGTGAAGAACCCTATTACTACACAGACGGAAGACGAGATTGTAGCGCAAGAAGTACAAGCAAAGGAGAAGATTGCAACTGCAAAGGAGACTTTTGAGAAACTCGTTGTGACATTTAAGGGAGCACAACAGAAGGCCTTAGTGGATCGAAACAAGCCACAAGTGAGTGTTGGGGGATAATTGGGAAAAGACTTTTTGGGACCATTTTTTGGAACTATGCAGCATGCGCAAAAGAAGGAAAGGTGGTTGGTGCACTTTTAGAATCAACGTGCGCGAAAGGAGGAAAATAGTTGTAAGTTGTTAGGCATTTTGATCCATTGATACGGGCTAAGCCCTAATGTAATAGTATAAATATGTAATGGTTTTGGGTTAGAAGGTATCTTATGAGAGTATGTGAGCAAGGAAGGAGAGCTAAGTGTTCATTGTATGTGAAAATGTAAGAGTGAAGAGAGACAGATAGAAGGATAAGAGAGAAACAAGGGCATGATGTATGAGAACATTATGCACATTTTGTGAGGGATGATTTTGAATAATAATATAAGAAGCCTGTCATTGTGGACGTATCCCATCTTGGGTGAACCACGTTAAAATATAGTGTTTGTGTGTGATGATGTGATTTTTTTGTGTATCCCATGCATATGATTTACTTTCTGTTATTATGAATATGTTATATGTTTAGATGTTTCTACGCGCATGATAAATGGCATAATGAAGTAATGCTAAATATAATGGTTATGATGAATGCCTCCCATCCCAGACTGCAGAAACCTGGTTCCTGTAGTCCCCACAGTTACCTCGGGCGAGACTTCACTTGCTTGTGGGTGAGGCCCTAAGGGTCGATATCTTAGGGGTTTGTTTGTGAATTAATGTTGAACCTCAGGTCTGCCCATTGTGTGCAAACACACTCTCAAATGTGGTTTGTAAGTAACCCACCTATGACAAAGATATGTACTCCATCGTGAATTAATGATGACAATGGAATCATTATAGTTTTGGAAAGGAAACAACTATCGACACTAATCATAGGCCCTTGTAATTCATGTAGACATGAGAAAATTTAAAAAATGACCTCCATCAAAAGTAGCCCATGTATGTACAACAATTCCACTTAAAAATTAGGTACAAGAAGGGAAGCATAAACCAAGTTGTAGACTACCTCAATCAACTTTCATTTGTGCTACTAATGATGGAGTTTAACTCTCGTGTACACGAGACTTCTAGGTGGCCCCAATTATATAATAGTGACCCTGACTTCACTACTACCTATTGGACATTGGGATTCGTTAAACAAGTTTCAAAATTTCACCTCTAGAATGCATTTCTATGCCATCTTGGCCATGTTTCTGTTCCTTCAAGTGAGTATGAGAAGGTTATTTCTGAGGAACAGTATAGTCAAGTGCCAAGGTAATTCAATCTATAGAATATAGTGGTAATGTTTTAGAAGTAATTCTACTAGAAAAAGATTTCATAAGACGTCAACAAGTATATTGGATCACGCACCACCTCTACCATTTCCAAACCTACTACCAAGAATCAAATGTTGTAGACTCCTCTACCTATATTGAACAAGCCCTAGGAGTTAGCCTGGGAGTTAGTATCCAAGGATAACATCTCATGCCTACCCTCAACCAAGCATGATAACAACTATGTATTTCGGGTTGTTGATTAATTCTCTAAGATGACCATTTTGGCACCATACAAAAAGAGTATCACATTAGAAGCCACTTCTAGGTTGTTATTCAACTATGTTTGGGTTCATTTATGGTCTACTATGAACCATAATTTTTAATAGGAATTGTATGTTTTTTAGTACATTCATGTCCAACCTATTGTCACTGATGGACACCAAGTTGACCGAATTGATTGTGATCCACTCCTAAACTAAAGGATAGACAAAGGTATTCAATTGGATGATTGTGTATATCCTAATTAAAAATGTACAACTCCAAGCATCCATGTACAAAGGATGGGATCTTTCCTTATGCTTAGCATAGCTACAACAAAACCCTTCACAGTGCTTGGTCACAACCCTTTTTATGTGTTCTTGGGGTTCTATTCGTTATCCCTAATTGAAATATCATTGCTTGTTACATCTACACAAGAGGAGTCTCCCCATACTCACATTAAGGAAAATATAGTAGCCAAATTTGTGGAACAAACCTAGCACATCCAATAACAAATTCATGTTATTTTATAAAAATCCAATGTCGAGTGGAAAACAGTGACACAATCAACATTAGGTTCCACAAAGATTTTAGGTTGGTGAAAATATACGGTTCCACTTATAGAAAGAGAACCTTGCAAGTCACCACTAGAAGCTCAGACAAACTCTAATATGTGCCTTACACCATTACCAAGGTTGTGGATGAGAATAGTTTTGAATTAAGTATTCAACCTTTCCTTGGCTTACACCCTGTATGTAATGTGGAGTTACTTGACTAGTTTTTCCACCTCTAATGGACACCTTGAAGGTGGTTGAGCACTTGGTCCCTACAAAACTCCACCTTGACTACATGGAACAAGCTACAGTCCTCTGGATCATGGACACAAAGACAAAGGACATCCATAAGAAAAATATACAACTCTGTCAAGTTCTTAAAGCAAGGCAATGCCTTCGCGAGGGTAAGTGGCTCACTAGGATTTAGATTCAAAGAAAATCCCCCCCCATTTGATGGAGGAATTTGATGCAATGGGACCATTGCTTCTTAAGAATATAATTACCAACTTGACAATAATTGTGACCTTAGAATGAGAACTCTGGCAATAAAAACCCATAATTTTGCATAAAAATATTAAAATCAACCTTCAAATCTAAAAGTAGTTCTGCCAATAGAGTCCTTTTTTAAAGTTAAGATTACAACCTATTTGAAAACATGACCTTAAAATTTCACATTGTTCAAAATAAAACCTTAAAATCAACCCCCAAATTGAAAATGAGTGCTACTGGTAGCACATTTTCTTTTCAAGGTTAAAATTATAACATTTTTTAAACCATGACATTAAATACGCAAAATGTTGCAAATGAAACATGAAAATCAACCCTGATTCAAAAAGTAGTGCGGCCAGGAATACATTTTTTTCGATGGTTAAAACTAAAACATTTTTGAAAATGTGACATTAAAAACCTATATTGTTACAAACAAAATCATAAAATCAATCTCCAAATTGAAAAGATTGAAAACCATAACCTTAAAAACTCATATTGTTGTAAACAAAACTATAAAATCAACCACCAAATCAAAAAATTGTATTACTAGTAACACACTTTTCAGAACTGGTATATTTTGTATTATCCATAGTAAAGTCAATAATTTGGAAGATACCAACTCTAAAAACTCACGAAAGGAACCTAAAAACAATGAACACACTTTGCTTTTAATATTGAAAATTTAGTATTTTTAAAACTATTTTAATTTTAAACTAACACCTTATTCTTAGATAAATTTTAGAATTTAAAATAAATAAATAAAAAACGTTTAAAAAAGTTTAAAATTCTTTTAAATTAAAAAAATAATTAATAACAAATTAAAATAAATAAATAATATATATACATATATATTAACAAACAAATTTTTAAAAACTAATTTATTAAAAAAACTATAAAAACTAAATACAAAAATATATTTAAAATATATATATATATATATATATATATATATATATATAAAATAAAATAAAATAAAATAAAATAAAAGTTAAAAATTATTTGGAAAACAAAATGCAAATACATAATCATCACTTCATAATTGATGATTATAAGAATACTCTCCACTCTATTTCATCAAACTTTTTCATAATGATTATGGAAATTCTCTAAACCCACCCACTTCATCACATCACACACGTAGAAAATTTAGGGATATGTTGATTAAACATTTCTCTTATATTTGCCTCATCCCCACTTCTTCATCACACATGCAGAAAACTTGGGGATATGTTGACCATCTTGTTGCATTGTCTCTTGGATGTTTTCAATATCACCATCCTAAAGAAACACAGTACTTGGAGAATTAAAGGTTACTTTTTTCATAATGATTATGGAAATCCCCTAAGCCCACCCACTTCATCACACACACAGAAAATTTGGGAATATGTTGATTATACATTTCTCTTATATTTGCCTCACTCCCACTATATGTTGACCATCTTGTTGCATTGTCTCTTACATGTTCTCAATATCACCATCCTAAAAAGACACGGTACTTCAAAAATCAAAGATTACTTGAAAGTGGATGATTTAGTTTACATGGAATCAATATATTTTTTAATTTGTTTAAA
>ML878121.1:7192-17532 GCA_009831015.1 Picea engelmannii
TTAGTAGATCTACTTAGATAACACTTTACCTAAGATCCAATGTTGCAATCACCCAAAGCAATTTTGATACAATATTACCTCATATTCATAAGAAAACCAAGCATACGCCTTGCTCCTCTAGTTATCCTCCAAAGTTTCTCCTTCATTGATATTACTCAAGAAAAATAGTCTTGGAAAGAAAATACTCCAAAACCCTAGAGCAAAGAATGGAAATGAATGAAATTATGGAAAGAGAGAGAGAGTGTGTAAAATCAAGTAGCATAACAATAGCTCAAGATATGGTGAGTTGGGAGTGATAACTGAGATCTATTTATACTTGGAGAGGAAAACCTACCTCTCTTGGATCAAATCCAAGTGTCCACCACCAAGCAAATGAGTAGATCCCAAGGCTAGGGCGCACCACTAAGGGTTTGCACAATAGATCTAGTGTATAGAAAAATAGAAAAATAGCTTGGATAGATCCAAGGGTGTGTAGGAGGCATGGGATTTGTGCCAAGGTAAGAGAAGAGACAAATAATTTTTTAAAATTATTTTGTGGAGTTTTAAGAAGAGGGAGGGCGCACTTCTCTTGGAG
Source organism: Picea engelmannii (assembly GCA_009831015.1). Lineage (NCBI taxonomy): Eukaryota > Viridiplantae > Streptophyta > Pinopsida > Pinales > Pinaceae > Picea > Picea engelmannii. The sequence goes on from ML878121.1 coordinate 7,767, forward strand.
GGCGGACCTCTTGGGATGAGGGAAAGGGAAAGAAGGGTGAGATATGAGTGAGGTGAGGTTGGGACCACACAAAGTCAAGGGAGAATTTGTGGGATCCGTGCTAGGGCAAAGAAAGAGCCTCAAACCAATAAAAATGAATTTTCATTAGAGAGACACAAAAAGGGGGCGTAACTCTCTTGGAGGATGCTCCACAAAGGTAAAAATCAATTAAATGAGAGGGATGAGTGAGGTGGAGGGAGGCCACACTAAAGGGATTGAAAGGTCAAGAGAGGAGGCCACACTCAAGTCACAAATTAATTAAAAAAGGAAAAACGTCAATCCCCCTAGGGGGGCGTGATTTTTTAGTGTGGAGGTGGTGTAAGGGGTTAGAATAGGTTGGAAAAGGTTAGGAGGGTTATGCTATTCTTAGGGCTTTACAATTTTTACATTTTTCCATCTTAGGACTTTAGCAATTAAAATTGTTGTTTTAGACTGACTGACACTCCGGGTGGACAAATTCATGGCTAAAGTTGTCCGACTGAGATGAAACTTGGTCCATGGATGTAGGGGGTGCTATTCCATTTCTTTTGAGCACAAATACCCCTATCAAAATTCCAAAGACCTAGTTTTTACAATTATTTCTCAAAAATAATTAATTAATAAAATAATTAAACCTCCAAACTTAGGGAAATTTAATTAAAAAAAACTGACTTAGACTCGACGGAATTCCGCGAAACTTTCTAAGATGTCTTGCATAGTCATTTACAATCATTCCCTATAATAGTTACCAAAACATAATCCCACTAGAACATCGTTCACCACTTTGGAGAAATTATTGCAAGTGTGAGGGAAAAACTCAAGGGAAATCAAGAGGGCTGAAAAGCCCAATTGATAACCCAAGGATAAAAAACCCTCGGTGAAAGGAACTCTCCCAGTGAACCGATCCCAAGGTAACTGACCTAGACATGACTCATGCAGACCTATTACATTATTAACCCACACAAGGGTGCGGAAATTCCATTACAAGATAAAATGTTGGGGCCAAACACTGCCCTGTAGGACCAAACATCTTCGACAACATGGCATCTGATGATGCATCTCTTCATGGCGCATGAGTTGACCACCTGTGTTGGAGAGGCGGTCAACATATGGCTCCACATAGGGACGTGTGTTAGATCTTCTCACTTGAGACGGAGAGCATACGAGAATCCAACACCTACAACAGAGTGCTCACCAATAACCAACATAAGAATACATTTATACATGATTAAATCAATGAATGTTTTATACAATATATACAAAATGAAATAACCTAAGTACAACATCATTAGTTTACAACAAATGAAATCTATAGTACCTAAAAAATTTCTAAGTACATATTTACATAATGAATGAAATAATACAAAACTGAAATACAAGGAGAAAGGTTAGAGATACGTTAGAGAGGGTGTCCATTCAGACACCAAGTTGCCCCATCATCTGTAAAAGAGCTTGAGTTGCTGCCCATTCCTTTGAATGTTGATGGGCTCACCATCCAAATGGCTGAGATGAAAAGAATTTGGCTCTGCTATTTCCCTGATCAAATATGGCCCTAGCCATAAACTGTCAAACTTGTCGTGCTTTCCAGGTTTCTCTCTGCCTTTATCCCAAAGTAAAATTGTATCACCCACAATGAAATCCCTGTGTCTGTCTGATCTGTCAAAAGCTTTCTTAACCCTGTTCTGACTTCTGCAATTCTGATCATAAGCCTTTCGTCTGATTTCATCTAACTCAATAATCTGATTGACCCTATTCTGAACTGCATCCTGCTATGTGGAAGTGTCCTCAACTGATCCATAAGTAGGAAGTATAAGGTGCAGTGGAAACCTAGCCTCCAATCCATACACTAGCTCAAACAGACACTTTCCAGTAGCTTCTTTCTTTGTTATTCTGTCGGCCCATAATGCATGTTTGATTTTACTATCCCAAGACTTCTTGTTTTCGCCGACTATTTTCTTAACATTGGTCATTAAGTTTTTCTTAATTGATTATGCCTAACCATTTCCTTGGGGATAATAATCTGATGCATGTGATAAGATAATACCATACTTGAAACAAAATCATGACATCTCTGCTGAACAAAAGGCCTTGGCATTATCTGTCACTATTTTCGATGGGACCCCAAATCTAGTTATGATATTATGTTCTAGGAAATCCATCACCACCTTTTCAGTTATTGTCTTTGTAGGAATGGCTTCAACCCATTTTGTAAAGTAATCTGTGGCTATAAGAACCCAAGAGAACCCATTACTTGAATTATTGCTAAACTTCCCGATGATTTCCAAACCCCATTGCTGAAAAGGTCCTTCAACTACCAATGGTTGCAAAGGTAGTGCTGCTAAATTTTGTTTTCCTGTGAAAAGCTAACATGGCTCACATTTCCAAACAAGCTGATGTACATCTGAAAATATAGTGGGCCAATAATATCCTGCTTTGAGGATTTTGTGGGTAGTATTTTTAGCAGCAAAGTGTCCTCCACAAAACCCCCCATGGAATTCATCCATTAGTTTCTTTGACTCAATGTCATCCACAAAGCTAAGGATAACTCCATCAGGATTTTTCCATCCTAATCCATCTCTAGTAAGGACATCCTTAGAAGATTTCAACCTCAAAGCCCTTTTCTTGTGTCCTACTAGGTGTCTTGGACAAGTTAGATTCTTAAGATAGTAAATAATGTCTGTATACCAATATACTTTTTCAAGTTTTAACAAGTTAGGATGCCATTCTTCATTATTGATTTGGTGAACCATATCCAAGGCTTTCTCATTACTCTCTGTCAACATTTTTGCCAAGCCTTGACCCTTAATCAATTTTGTAGGTTTAATCTCCAAATCATATTCTTTTATTTTAGCGATCCATCTACCCCTTGAACCTAATCCTTCCACTTGAGATAACACATCTTTAACCGCGGAATTAGGAACATAACTGATTACTTTGGAATATCCAATGAAGACTCTGAAATGTTTGAGTGATTTGACTAAGGCATATGCTTGTTTCTAAAACATGGGATAATTTAATTTTGAATTTTGCAAGACCCTACTCATATATGCAATAGGTTGATCATGGCCTTGATCATTTTTCTGAAGCAACACACCAGCAATTGTGTCTTCAGAGGCAAAAGAGAAGATCTGAAAATCCTTCTCATAATCTGGGCTGATAAGAACTGGAGCTTCACATATAGCAGTCTTAATTTGTTCAAAATCTCGTCTACTTTCATCATTCCATTCAAACTTTACATCCTTCTTAAGTAGCTTATATATAGGTTTCTTGATTTTAGCATAGTTAGGAATGAACCTATGGACAAAATTGGTTTTTCATAAGAAGGATTGAAGAAGTTTCTTTGTTGTTGGCAAAGGCACTTTACCAATAGCTTCCACCCTTTCAGGGTCTAATTTAACTCCTTCTTTATTTATGATGTGGTCCAATAACTTAACTTCAGTTACCCCAAATATTGACTTAGCAGGATTCAGAGAGATTACAAACTCTCTACATCTATCCAAAACTTGCCTAAGGTGGCCAATGTGAGTTTCACCATCCTTGGAAAAAACTGTTAGATCATCTTGATATATTTCAATCAACTTACCAATCAACCCCCTAAAGGCATAATCCATATCCCTTTGAAAAGTAGCTCCAGCATTTGATAAACCAAATGGCATTCTAAGATATTCAAAAGTACCCCATGGAGTAGTAAAAGTAGTCTTATGCCTATCTTCTTCTTTAAGTCTGATCTGATTATAACCCGAGAATCCATCAAGCATGGAAATCATTCCTAATCCTGTAACCCTTTGAAGTAGAGTTTCCATCTTGGGAAGGCGACAGTTGTCTTTTGTGCAAGCAATGTTCAAGTTCCTGAAGTCAATGCATATTTAAATCTGTTCAGTCTTCTTCCTAGCAACAACCAAGTTTGAGCACCATGAAGAATGTCTAGTCTGCACAATAATGCCTGCTTCTAACATTTTCTGTAACTCCTTTTGGACCAAAGGAGCTAACTTGGGGTTCAAATGCCTCAACTTCTTTCTAAAGGGCTTAGTACCTTCCTTAAGAGGAATCACATGCTGAATCACATCCTCCCTATAGACTTTGAGTTCATCATAACTAAAGGCCAAGACATCCCTATATTCCTTTCATCACTTAACAATTTCATTCATTTCTTCTATAGGGGTAGTCTTGCCTAATTTTATCAATCTAGGCTCTTCATTAGTTCCAATAATGACTTCCAGGTAATCACATAGTTTTTTCTTTGATTCATCCTTTTTCTTATGACCATCCTGTCTATCAAAATCCCTTTCTGAAGAGACCACTCGTTTAGGTGGTGCTTTCACCTCATCATCATTTTCTATGTAATTACAACCTTCCTCTTTCATACTTACCTCTAAGTCTGAAAATTCATGTATGTGAAGCAAAATCTTGACCATTTGTTTATCGTCATCAAAAACCTGCCAATGATCCATGTTATTCAGAACAGAGGGGCTGAAAATAACTTCTAGTGAAATGTTTTCATCTATTAAACTGTCTGGAAGCTATAGTGTGGAAGCTACTACTGCAAGTTCATCGGCTTTTGCATTCTGTTCTCTAAGAATTGCAATTAAATCTATAGCGTCTAAGTCATCCATTAAGTTCCAAATTGCACTCCTATATCCCTTTAATCTTTCAGAGTTGCAAGCAAACTTATTATTTAACTGTTGTATAACCAAGTCTGAATCCCCTTTGATATTTAGACATTTGATCCCCCTATCTCTGCAAAGTTCCAAACCAAGGAGTAAGCTTCATACTCAGCCACATTATTAGTTGCATCAAACTCCAATCTATAAGAAAATTTGAACATTTCACCACTTGGAGACTGAAGCACTATTCCAGCACCCTTTCCTGCTCTAGAAAAAGCACCATCAAAGTTCATGTACCACACCTTGTCCAATTCATTATCTTTAACTTTTTTTTGCATAGGCACAATGGAATTAGACAAGATGGCATAGTTACCAAGACCTTCATTAGTCCAGTTTAATTCATTTTGGGGCTTCTTGGGATCCTCAAGATAATACTTCCTATACACTTCCCTATTCAACTTGAAAGTACTTCCATCTGGGGTAGGGAGAGTAGCATAAGATAGATCGATTTGTAAATTGCCACCCAAGTCTGCAGCTGCTTTTCTATTTAATAACATTCCCCAAACATCYGGCACATCAATTGCCACAATATCCATTTCCACCATGATGTCTGGAAATGCTGCTAAGAATACTTGCAAACCTTTAATCAATCCACGCACTTCTATTGTTTGACTGTCCAAGGCACAAATGCTATGATAAGGTCTAGATATTCTTAAGTTCAATTGTTGCATCACCTTCTTAGTAATAATATTTGAAGTGGCTCTTGAATCTCGCATGCAATTGTGTAACAATTTGTCATTCACAAGGAAAGGTAGAAAGGAAAATTCTTTTCATTCTTCCTATCCCAATTCTGTAAAATCACTAGTGTATCCTAGTAAGCCATGGCTACTTGTTTTTCAACAAGACTCTTAGGTGGCTCATCTATGGCTTTAAGAAACTTTTCCTTATGTGAAGGAATCTTCCTGAGTTCTGACACTGGAACTAACATCTTTACATTACTCAACCATCCACCTAAGTCTATATTTAAATCTGCATTAGTTGGCAGCTTAGACTTAGGAGGAGATACCTTGGGAATACTGATTTGACCTTTATCTTGACTTTTGTTTTCCTTCCTTTGGTATGTAATGCCTCTAAACTTAGCCATTTCTACAACTTGTTGAGGGGTGGGCTTGGGCCCATACTTTTCTGTAGCTTTATCAACAATTCCACTCATAAAGTTTCCATTACTTCCATAATCATCAACATCCATCCAATCATAGTGGTCACCGTAATGTCTGTCATTACACATGTTTACTTGTTCATTTCCTTGGTCTTCAGATTCATTATTGCACTCCTCAAGGAAGACAATACAGGTTGATTCCTCATGAAACTCACCACAAGGTCTACAATAAGGCATAGGGTGATGATCTACCAAGTTGGTGGTTTCAAAGGGATTTGGTGGCCTTTGATAATTTTGAGGAGGTCTCCTTGGCCACTTATCACTTGGCTTATGTTGTTGTTTATTACTTTGAGACCTCTCCATTGTGATCAATCTATTATGTAAAGCATTAATTTGATTGGCATCATTGATTTCCATCTGTTTAATCAACTGAGTAAGTTCTTTCATGCCATCATTAGAGGGTTTCTGATTTTCACCACTTTTCTTCTTCTCCTCATGAGGCTGAGAAGAAGACCCTCTAGTAAAACTAGGAATATATGACATCCTAGCTTCAAGCATATTCCGTTCAATCCTTAAAGTTTTTTCTTGTGATACTTGCAAGTTTTGAGGGTCCTTATCCCGTAAGGTATATCTCATTTCTCCCTCAAAAGCTTCTATATAATAAATCAATATTGCAGCAGCAGGGGGCTTGACATCTTGATGAAGGCTCTTCACCAAGTTATTAAATTTTTCATTGAACTCTACCACTGTTTCATTTTCCTTTTTATGACTGGTGGTGAGTGCACCCAACTGAAACCTATGTTCTTTCTGATCACCCCATCTTTTTCTAAATTCATCCAATATTGCATTCAGGGTGCTAAACCTATTGGCAAGAAAGTCTTTAAACCAGTCAACAACGCTTCCTTCCAATGAATATACAAAAAGGGTCATTTTTACGTCCTCTTCATCATGACCTCCATAATACTTCCCAACACACCTATGGAAACTCGTGATGTGAGCACTGGCACTTATAGCATTGTTTCCGTGGAAGATAGGTAGTTTATCAATAGCTTTCTCAAGAATCCCCTGGATGCCTGCAAAGTTCAAAGGACACAAAAAGGTGGCCAATAGAACGTTAGTGTTATTAATAAGATTATTAACAGTTGGTTGATTATTAGTTTGGAACAAGTATTGGATATCGTTGAGTACTTCCTCCCTAATACTTTCAAGTAGGCTCCTAGGAGCTAAGCGATTTAATCTTCTCCTATAAACCTGTTCAGGCTCCGGATAAGAATAAAGCACTCCTTGAGAATTCTCTTAGTAGTATACTTGCTAGATTTTTTCAATGGAGTTGCCACTTAGATAGGAATCACACAAAGCTAACCAATCTCAGGTTCAAAGAATTTTAAGGCCTAAAAGATCTTAATATTTAGTTCTTAAAAAGTTAAGTTAAGTCGTTAGGACCAAGGATAAATGACTTATCCCTGGCAATGGTGCCAAAGATGTTGTCGTTCTTATACACACTTGCAAACGTGAGCTAAGTCCATCTCACTTAGTGTGTCCTTGGAGGCACAATGCCTAGGTTCAAAGCCCACGCTGCCACTTTGACCGGAACCTCTTCCGTCTAGGCTTACTCCTAGGGAAGCCAAAGGGGGTAGACCATAGTTACTAGATGTGTTAAAGTTACGTTCTAGGAGTTAGTTTTAATTTCTCAAGGTTAGAGGGGATTTTTCCTATGATGCTAACGCAACAATGCAAGGTGCAAGGGTTAGCATGAAAAACAAACCTTTCCCTAGGTCAACTAAGACTAGTGCCTAAAAATTGGGCAGGGGGTCAACTATGTTAAAGGGTTGTTTTTTACAACATATTACAAGTTACTTACAAGTTTACAAAAGAATAAATCCAATGAAAGAATACCATATACAATTACTTACAATAAAGACTGCTAGGATACAAATCAGACAAAGCAAGCTAACCACATTTAACTTCTTATGTGTGCAGGATATCAAAGACTAAAGCATTACTAAATCTATGAGATCATCATCAACATGTTACATCATCAACACACTCCAAAGATTTAGAAGATTTAAGCACAACGTTATAGAGATTATTGAAGATGATCCACACTCTTAGTTATTAAACCCCCCCAAGTAGCTTATTAGGTTTGGTCTAGGGTTTAATCATTAGGCTTTCTTAAGATTTATCAAATTTTAATTAGCTTTCACCAAAGCCTCCTCCTCCTCCTATTTCCAAAAAACTATTGGACGCTCAAGATAGTATGGCAACGAAGCCAACCCTAGAAGAACCAGTCAGCCCAAGACAAGAGTACTTCCCAGAGAGGACACACAACTAGTGCACCATGGGGCAATCCCCTGCCACTACCCTCCGTTGTTTTCCTCAAGCCCCGTTTTAGATGGTGAAGATGGTGGTCTAAGGTACCCTAAATAGTCTATTAAGTATATAAGTTGATTAGGTAGTCTTTTAGGTGATTATTAGAGTGTTTAGAAGATTTTAAGGCACTTTTTATATGCAATTTAGTGATATGGCCGAAACTTCAATGAGCTTTTAAGTGTGTTGCCTTAGGCTTATGCAATTAAAGTATATCAACACATGTAAAGCAAATAAAGGGATGGCTGAAAAAAATATTTAGGTTATCGCATGCACTTTAAGAGCTTGCTATGAAAGAAAAACACTAGGGCAAGAACAACTTGCCTTCAAGAGATAGAAAGTAAATTTAGTGTGTTTGCCTACTTAACCATTCAACATATTCAAGCCCAATCAAATGGCTTCCAATAGATATAAGCAATAGATGAGTGAACCAATTACTTGTTAAGCACTTTAAAGATGTTAAGCATTAAGATCTAAACCATGTGCATGAGAGAAAGAGAAAATAGACTTGAAATTAAACTAAGCAATAAGGTAGATCTAGTTAGATTACTTAAGTGTTGCCCAATAGGCTTAAGATTATGATGTAGATCTAAAACATAAGAAATTATCTCATTGAACCATAGATCACATTAATCACATCAACACTTAGCCTTACCTATTGGGGTATTCCTCTCCCAACTAGGTAGGTTATTATTATAGGTTTGTTTAGTTAGGTTAATTTCTTTTGACATTTAGAGAGTAGGGAAAACCATTAAAGAAAAGGAAGATAAATAAACTAATCTAACAAACTAAGCTACCAATCAAACCCAAAACCCCACGGCCTAGGTTTGGAAGGTTCCCTCACCTCCAAAGCCTCATGGCCTTGCTAAGAAAGGAAAAAAATGGTAGAAGAACGAAACTCTAGGCTAGATCTAAGCTACCCAAGAGCTTGCACCAAGAGGAGGGTTGTACCACTTCCTCCTCTAGGAGTGCAAGCCACCGCAAGCAAGCAAAAAGCGACAAAAACGTACCAAAATGAAAAGAATTGCAAGGTAGGGTTGAGAGATAGATACCAAAACCCTTGGAGGGCCTTCTAGTGTTTTGTGGTGTCCTTTGGGCAGCCAATGCTCCTCTCAATCAGATCTGAAACCTGCAAAACCAGCAAGCTTTGCTTGCTAGAATAGCTACACACAACCAAGAAAAATTAAGGAAAACCCTTGCCTTTTAGGGCAATAACTTTCCACAAGAACAAGAGAGATTATATGTGATAAAATGAACTACTTAAACATTGTATACTAGCTGAAAATGAAATGTAGGAGCAGCAATATAGATGAAGAGTAATTGGGTTAGAGAAATGGAGTGTATGAGTGCTTCAAGAGACCCTTCTCCTTGAAGGAGTTCCCAATGAAACCCTAGAAGAATAAACCTCAAAACCTCCTTAAGTGATATGCATACAAGAGATAATATGTTGATGTATGTAAATAAAATGACACTTTAATCCTATCTAACACATCAAGATAGATAAACCCATAAGCATATGCATTAGTAGATCTACTTAGATAACACTTTACCTAAGATCCAATGTTGCAATCACCCAAAGCAATTTTGATACAATATTACCTCATATTCATAAGAAAAC
>WSFP011472317.1:0-17531 GCA_009831015.1 Picea engelmannii
TTAAAACACACTTTCTTTCAAACATTAATCATTTATTTCCGTTGTTATAAGCATCTCTGGAATCTGATCTCAACCATTTAAAAACTATCATTTAAATTTACCCTCACTCTTGAATGTTTTTGGACAGCCTGAGAGTGAGATTTTAGTGTGCTGATCATCTTTGGAATACGTGCAGAAATCTTAATTTGATAGCAGCATACATTTATTAGGGACACCCCTCTGAAATTGGATTACTACCAGTCTGAACGTAGAGGCCTTCCAACTGTGACAAGGATTGGTTTGCATACAGTTGTCGGGCAAGTTTGCTTGTGCAGGTTTGCATGATAACAAGTCCCTCATCATTCCATTCCCTTGTTTCCCCTCCTTCCTTTCCTTTCTCTTACATACCCATTTTTCCACTTCCACACTATACTATAACTATTGTTTTATCAAGGCTTACTCTTCAAACTTCACCTTGACAGCCCCATTCCGTAGCCTCAATAATCCTATCTTTACGGAAGCCCCCCTTGAGTTGGAGAAGAGCCAACCAAAAGAGAGAGGAAGAGCTACTGAGGTGATAGTGGGTAGCCTTCCTGACTTGCACAAAACTAACACCATGGTGATTGGGACTTTCCACTTTTGTGGGTGCTAGATTTTGTTGTAACAGTACAAAAAGTTTGATGAGCTCTCAACATGCATTGGTTTGTCCCTATTTTCTCAAGCTTCTGGCACATTTTTTGTTCTCTTTCTTATGTGTTGCAACCTTTAAGTGATATCAAGAGGGGTTCATCTTTGCAGCTGATGTGCTTCTAGAATCAGAACAGTATATATCTCTACACCCACGTCTGATCCTGTAAAGAGATTTTCAGTGCCTTATCGTATGTGCCTGGCAGCACCCATCATACCATAGAAGCATATTTAGTGTTGTGGCAAAAAACTAACCAGCATCCACAAAAATTGAATTGATGACCATTTGACCATTATTCACGAAAACCACATTAAACAACTAGTAATAACATGATTCCATTTTTAAAAGAATTGCCAAAATACTTTAAATTTGTACTTATACTCCCTTTCTCCAAAATTCAAAATTATCTTTCACACATTTCCGTCATTATTAATATCGTCATATGGTCATAGATATTGATGTGGGAACTTACTTTTAAATCAAGTTCGAAAAAAATAATTACTATCTACGATCTTATATTTTGTTATTTATTGTATTTCTAAAAATGTTTTCAGGTGCAAAAATCTGTTACTATTTTTGTCTCCACTTAAAAAGGAACAAACCAAATATAATCTCTATTATTAATATGTTCATTGCCTACAATATGATGGATTCCATGATTAGTTAGATTTTCATACACCAAAGAAAAATAGCTCACCTGCTATTGCAGAAAATGACTCATCCTCCCCAGGATCCAAGTCCATATCCAATATCTTCCCTCATCCAACCAAGAAGAGAAAACAAGATACAAGTCAGTAAGCATACTGAATTCTAGAATTTAGATGGGGTTTAGATGCAAAATGTCAAACTGTGACCAGTACAAAGTAGTCATCTATGAAGAAGGATGAAATGGAACACTTAATCACTCAACCAATGTAAATTAAGACTACTAGAACTCACCATAGCCTCAACATCAGAAAAATGAGGCAATTCTTCATCACTATCTGAAAAATGAACCTCCTGATTCCCAGGAAATTGATGTGCTGCTGCCTCTTCAGAGTTCATTACTTGAGAATCCTTTAATCCAACCTCAATAGGAGGAAGGGACTGAGCTTGACATATTTGCAATAAATTATCTTGAATAGCAGGCAATGTCATTTCAAATTGTAAAGGTCTCATAAATCCTACAGAGCCATCATGTACAGCGCCTTGGATTGATTCATGAGAGGATGACAAATCAAACTTATCACCAGAACCGTTTTCTAATACCAAAGGTACTGTCGAAATCCGTTCTTGTAAAGCTCTCGTGGCAACAGAGGTTGAAACTATAGAAGATGGAATCCCAGCATTGCAATCATCCTTCTTTGCAACCTCTTCTTGACAAACTACAGATGGTGCAGTGAACTCAAACACCTCCAATTTCACTCCATTATAATCTGTACAAGTCTTGTTACTCTCCTCATCAATGGAGGCAACTTGCCGCAATTCAGTACCTGCTTCCATAAGCTTTTCTAATGTTACGGGCTCTTTTTTAACAACACCTAATCCTGAATAAAGAGGCCTTTGGTTGCCTGGCGTGCCTTTAGTTGTCAGGGACCCTCCAGCAGTAATTTGCTCGGCATAACTGGACTTAACGGCAGCCGATATAGATGAGAGATCCTGATACACTAGTGGAACAAAGTCATCATTGCTAGGCACATCAGTATCCTCTGTGTTCAACGTGCAAACCATGGGCCCACTAACAAACAACAGAAGTGGCTGACAATTCTCATGAAAAGTGAACGATGCAACTCCCAACTTAGCCACATCATTCTTACACTCTTGGCCAACCTGTGTAGGTAGAGGTGACATATGTGTAGATGCAGACACTATGTCTAGATTTTGAGATTGCTCACAGATTGATCCTTCTAAAACAGAATTGTTAAAACAACCCACAGCTTCAATGTGCAGACACTCCGAAGGTTCAGGTTGTGCCTCAACTTTTACAGGAGTAACTGGGATATTATAGCCAATATTCAGGCATTCTTCCTTATCTAACATGTCATGCCCATCTCCTGATCCATATACATCGGCTCTTTCACCACTGGTAGACAAAATATGGGAAGCTAATTGTTCAAGTGACTCATGATGCGGCCTCATAACTATGGGTTGGTTCAATCCTTCACTTGAAAGATTAACGTCCGCTTTAGTAGTGAATGAATTCAACATTAAGCATCCATCTCTCTGCGGTTCTTTGCATGAACTGCTGTCTGCCTTGTCATCAGCACAAACAATCTCTTCATCGGCATTATCCTTCATACCAGCAGTCATGGAAGTCATTAAAAACACGGCATCAGCTTCCCAATTTCCGATGCTTGGCTGTGACAACATACCTAAAGTTGAAAAGTTTTCTACTGAAGCTTCTTGCATAAGTCCTGTTCCAACAAATCTTGTGTCAATAGTCTTACAATCACCAGGATCACAATCAAACACTGGCAGTGGGTTCACAATAGGTTCATTGTCAATGGTTAAAACAGTCCTTATCGCATCCAAGGACAGGCTAGATTCTACAATATATGGCATGTGATGGAGAGTAGATGAATTCCCCACAATGGCTTGAGGAATATCTTCTGTCAAATGATGAACATTTTCTGCAGAAATATACTCATTGCCACTAACTACAGCTGTGGTGCTAAGCATAATAGAAGGATCCTGCCTTGAAAATCCATAACAGTCATTAGGCATGGCACTCACAGCTGTAGAATTGACTTCCAGTGCATCCACACTATTAGTTGTAAAAGCACTTCCAACAGTTTCAACTCCCCCGGGAACTAAAAAGCTATCCATCTGAGAAAAGGTTCCATTTTCTATATCAAGATTTGAGACTGAAAGCTCAAACGATGAGGCAACAGCTGTTCCTTCCATCTCAACTGTGGCAGGAAATGCTGCATGACTTGTTGCAGCTGCTTCCCGAAAACTTTCATTTGCAATATCAATGCAAGTAACAGCACTGTCATTTGCAAAAATACAATTCTCATCTAGAGACAGAATTCTTTCTGCATCAATTCTCTTTCTCATGTGATAGTAACAATTGCGTATACTCTCAGGTCTTTGTTTTCGAACAACCTCTTCATTACTCTTCAACTTGCTAGATCGAGTTTGTTTTGAAAGTCCGATCTGAGACAATTCAAACTCAACCATACGAGCAGCAGCCATTGCTGATATCTCTGGAGTATAAAGGAGAGCATGCCACCGTTCACGCAGTTCTTTGATTGTAAAGCGACGAGAAAAACGTGCAGCACCTTTTGCAAGAGCCTCCAAAGCTGCACCAGCCTGCAGTCTGCTTGTCAGATTTAATTGTGAAACTGTAAACATGTGGCTTATGCTATCAATCATAAAACACAAAGACCCTAAAAATCTTATCAATTTAAGAAAGCCCGCAGAATATGCAGTATGCAATTCATGCAAACTATGATCTTATTAAATGCAGTAACATATACACCACATAAGCATAGACTGTATCAGTTCAAATAGAAAGAATAGATACATGCTTGATACATCTGGATACAAATACAACAATATCCACTCAAATAAATATGCCTGAGCTTCTGCCTCTATTACATGCAATACATACAATCGCTTCCCTGAAATTCTAGTCATTGCACCCTTAACAGAAAAGGGTCCAAGTGAATTTGACTTGTAGGAAAATCCACAACTTAGTCATATTCATATTTTAGCCTTCCAAACAAAATTGCAATTGTTATAAAGTTAAAAAAACAGTTCATTATAAAGTCTCTTACATATATTTACAATATTGTCCCTGTCTATCACACAATCTTTATAACCTTAAATATTTAGAAGCAAATGGATTAATCAATTGACGACCCTTTCAATGAATATAGAAATAAAAATCTTAACAAGATAATAATACATTTAACTAGATTTATGAAAGTAATTGCCTTAAAATTGTTTTCCACAAGTCTGCATTCCACAGGGCAGGTAACTTCATTCAATATATTACAAATGGCAGGGAAAACATCTGACAGCTAGTGAATTCGATAAATTTTTACAATTATTAAGATGCCAGTAAATTGTGCCAGTGTACAGTAGATCTGAACAGTGGCCCCCTTTTGCTTCAATAAATCTAAGCTAAATGCATAACCATGCCTATGTGGAATAGGAGATCAGTGGAACAATCGCTTGCAAATAAAACCCATCTTATCTTTCATGTGACATATATCATCTTTGCTGCTGATTATTAATAACTATGGATTCCAAGCCCAAGATACGATGTTTTTCATACATACCTGTCAGACTCAGAGATTTGCAAAATTCTATAAATTCCATTATTGTCAGAGATACACAAATATGCAGGTAGAAAATAAAAAGTAGAATATGAGAGAGAAAATTTGCTTGATTGATTATTTAATGGTTTAATTTCTCAATAGATAGTCAGGTGGGAAATTTACATTTGGTACATTATGTCACTCCCAATCTCCTAATATCCTAATAACTTATTCATTAATTAATGACATAATTTAAGCTAAGTCGTGATTCATAATTGTATCATGACTTTATCACATAACATAACATTATAACACAAAGTACATTAATCAAGCTCCTAAGTCCTCAAAATAACTAGTATACTATTTATAAGTTTATAACACCCTCCCACAATGGTCATATTACCTACAGTTGTTTGTTCCAGAACAAGGACAAATTCTCTGGACTAAGCAAGGTGTTTGCACCTTTCTTTTGAGTAATTCCATCAATAATTAACAACTGTACGTAAACTGCATGGCATACAACCAGTATGGAAGATGTAGATTAAACCATATGACCAACCATTTGACTAATCATTGACTCCCCAACTGGATGAGAGTCAATGTTGGCTGAAGAATTCAGCCCTTCTACAATTGTTGTAGAGTTTTGTTTATCCACTGAATTCACCTCTTCCACACATTGGTAGCTCAAAAAATCAGTGTTCTTGTTCTGCTTCTCTATGGAAGCAACTTCTTCCTACACTGTAGAAGTTACTTTGCCTTCAAACTCCCTCAGGATCATCTTCACTCCATTCTTCATATTAACAACTGCATATAAAGCATGATAGACCTTCCACTTAACTTTCACTTTTCTCCTTGCTGCTTAGCATTCTTCTCTTGGTTGAGGAAGCTCCTCCAACTGAACATCCTCCAAGATTTTTCACTGCCACTTGGTCCTTTTCTTCTCTCCGCCCAACCTACTGTTCTCTCCCTGATTTGAACCATTTTTAGTAACCTCAGTATTCAATTATCGCTGCACATCAGCTCCAGAGGATTTTCCTTCCTCATGCCACTTTTCCCCATTCACCGTGGCTGATTTTTCATCCATATTCTAGGCCTCATCACTAATTTTCAGATCTGAAATGGGCTGAAAAATTCCTGCACTAATTAATAATCACATCACAGCTGATCATCCCCCAGTTAGTAATAATATCAATCAATCCATGAGCTTTGTGTTGCTCACTTAACTGGGAAATATTAATTCCATACTTCTTTCTCTTCTAGCATTACAACATATACAGCAGAACTGAACACCTTAAAGTGGCTCAATGAGGCTTTATTTTGGACCAAGCCTCTTTAGGGGTAACAGGGCCCATAAAAACTCTCATCCAGCCCAATTTTGGTCATTTTTACCTCTGCTGGACACATTTCTCCTCTACTAGGTGATTTTCTGGTGTGAAACAGACCAAAAAGATGTTACCTTGTCAAATCTAAGGCACTCACGGATGTCTATATTTTAACGTCAAAATATGTGTATATCTTTATATTTCTGTACTTGTTGATCTTTACTCTATCCGAGTTAAACTCTTGGCTCTTCTGCCTCACTAAGTTTTTCTCGATTCCAAGTATGTTAATTTAGTGTAGTAGGCATAAAAAATCTATAAGAAGAAGCACAGAGTAGTAGGAAAAGCCAACAAAGTCATGAACACCAAGAAAGTAGCTATCCTCTTAAACAGAGGCGGTGTGAGTGTCTCGATCAATCACCATAAGCACTGCTATGACCCTATGGGTGGTATATAATATATATGGGGTTGAATGTATATGTAACGAGGTTAAATGTATATGTAATAGGGGTCAACTAATAGGATCCCTAATGTGTAATGGGGGAGAATATGTATATATAGAGATTAATATAGTCATTATTGGAGACATGAACATATGATTTGGTTATATGGGTGCACTTGGGCCATTTAGAAAAAGTTCTCCTAATCTATAAGGAGTTATTGTGTAACTCATCACACTATTATCACTATGGGATATTAGAGATATAAGGCTTACCCATGCAATAATGTCACCTTAGTGACCTTAGGTTAAAAGATTAGGGTTTTCGTCTTTTAAGGTCTTGGTCTCTCAAGCTCTTTATAAGAGTGAGGACCCTCATTGTAATAGAGGACCGTTCAATAATAATATCATTCAGTGTTAATGGAGATCATGTTTTCAGTATTGTAACCCTACCTAGGGTTTCTTTGGTTCTCATAATATGGTGTCAGACCAAGATGGTCAAAGGTCGAAGCTTGAACATCGGAGGGTTCCATTCTTTGTTCGAAATCATGGGTTGATTTAGAAGAGCCGCCACTATAGTTCTAATTTAGCCGCCATTTAGAGATATTTGTCGTCAAGAACGAAGTCGCTAGGAGGAATAATTCGTTGTTTCCAGTAGTCGCCATTCAAATAGCATCCACCGGTTTTATTAATTGAGCCGCCAAGATAAGTCGCCCATGTTTTTAGAGCTGTCAAATTAAGGAGCTGCCATTTTTTTTGCCAAATTTGTACAGCTGCCCGAGCTGCCATTTCAAATTCTAAACCACCAATTCGAATTAGTGAAGAACAACCGCCAAGTGTCAAATTCATAAAACCTATAACCGTACAATCCATAAGATACATACATAAATGCAGTGGTAATTTTCAATGAGTTTTTGTTTTTTAGTTTCAGAAATTTTATTTCCAACGGTAATTATTTTTTAACAGCGAAAAAGATCAGATCTGATCAGTCATGGAGATGTCGTTAGAGAAGTACTCGGATTTCAATTTTCATACGTGGAAAGTGAAGATCCAGATGTAATTAATGAATAAAAACCTTTGGGGAATTGTCAAAGGAACCGAGGCAACACCGGCAGATCTGAACAAGTTGATAGAATGGTAGAGCAGAGTTGATAAGGCAAAAGCCATTATTGGCCTTTCCCTCTCAGATTCAGAGCTACATCTCATAGATATGGACAAATCATCCAAGGAGATCTGGGAAAATCTCAAAAAGTTATTGCTGATGTTTTGGTAGCTACGAGAGGTATCACCTTCCATGGATAAACCTTTGACTAGAATAGAATATTCCGGCAGAAAGAGAAAACCTAAACAGATGTGTGAAAACCTTGGAAGACAAGTCAGCTCAGCAGAATAAATAATATTGAAGTATTATATGCAGAAAAGGACAGGTCGGCCCTGATTGAAGAGACACATGTTCAGCTGGCCAGATTAATATAAATAGAAGGCATGTAACATCCCAGTTTTAACCCTTATGAACTATAATGTATTATGTAATTGTGACTTAGGCTGGTGAGCCGATAAAGTTGAAAAAGAGCCAGAGTGCCTAGGAAATGCAATACTTCATATACATTAATAAAATACACCGTTGGCTGCATGACCGACAAGGACAAAAGAGATAGGGGGCCATAATTCCACGAGAGAGGGGGCTTAAGGGGCTAAGTATTTTTATTATATTTTATTTACCCATAATTGATTTTATGAAGAAAAGTGGTTACATGAGCTTCTTGGGGAGGCCATGTGGTTCTTCGTTCTTTTAATTATATAAACATTGCTTGTGGCCTATTTTGGTGTGTTTCGGGGGTTCTCCTTCTTCTTCTTCTTCACTCACTCTCTCGTTGTTCTGGGTTCACTTGTTCTTATTCAATCACAGTTACACCCTTCTCACTCTTCCATTTTTGGAGCCTCATTCTTGTTAATTCGTGTGCTCTTGGTCTAAGCATGGAAACGAATGGCTAGAAGAGGAGGGCCATTGTTAGATGGTTGTAATAAATTACTGATCATGGATGCCTGTGTGCATGAGATTGATGGCAGCTCAGAAAGAACTGTCCACGGCTGAGAATCCTTGGAGTTTCCAGCAGGGAGATTTCCTGACCAGTAGCACTGGAGCCCTGGAGAGAAATGGAACAGCCTCAGGGACTGCATGGCAAAGAAAGGTGTTCATTTCTTTGGGTTGTGTAGGCTGAGAGGGAAAGAGAGCTGGAAATTCAAATTTGTTGTGTGGTTGGGAAACCTGAGAGCTAGTTAGCCAATTATTGTGTGTTTCATATTTGGCCTAGGACCCGTCCTTGTGGATTCGTAGCCCTGGCTCGGGGGTGACCTGTTGTTGAGAGTAAAAGACCAACAGTGTCTATGGTTCGGAGGATCGTCCTTGGTCTGCAGCCAATTGGTGAATCTTTACTTGAAAAGATAAGTGCTCTCTGTCACGTGTTTTCTATATAATGTATATTTCATTATGTCCGATAATGTGCATGTTTGTTGGTTATTTGTTGTGCATGGCACGTTTATTTATTTTATGTTGTAGCATGGATCTTGATTAATGCATGTGGGTCTTTCATGCTTGATTTCGGATTAAATGTTATTAGAATTCGAGATCAGTTCAGAAGCCAGTTTTTGGAGTAGCGTGGCCGGCCTGTGGGTGGTTGGGTACGTTACAGATTGGTATCGTGCCCAGCCTGTGGGTGGTCGGGTACGTTACAAAATGGTATCAGAGCTACAGGTTGAAACATCGGACTGGTATGGGTCGGATCTATTGGATAGGGTCTTATGGTTAAGATCGAATATGACCTTGAAATCGTAAAGCTCAGGAGAGATGGCGTTGAAGGATCGCGCAGAAGCCAGAGCTTCGTGCAGACGGAGATCCTTGTAAAGGATCATGGAATCGTGACTGTCCCCTTTTTTCCGGGAGCGATCACAATCGTGGGATCAAGGATTTTTGGATCGTTAGATCGGAAGGCAGGTGAATGAGGGTCATACGATAAAGGCGAAACCAGAGGTTTGGAAAGATTAAGTCACAACCGTCAGATCAAGCGCGTCGATCGTCAGCCGTCGATCGAAGCCAAGCAGGAGATCAAAGACTCCAGAACTTTGTTGCTTTGGTGATTATGGTAGGCAGGCAAAGCCTAAAATGCCGAAGGCCGAAGTCGCGAAGTCCCGTCGGTCGTCCGGTCTGATAGGAGGCTCGAGGCAAATCTTCGTCGTTGATCGTGGTCATCCGGCGCTGACTACTTCAGGAAGTTTAACTACGGGAGAATTGAACCTTTTAGGACTGCTATAACCCGGAGTCCCGAAGCGTCGAAGTCCTGAATTTCCCGTCGACCGTTAGATCGAGGGAAGGACTTCAGGAGTAATGTTGAACGTCGGATCTAGCAATGGTGGAAGGTTAGCGAAGTTTCTGGACTTCGGAACTTTGCCACTTCGGCGATTACTGGGTATGTTACAGATCAAAGCCCCGAAGTGTCGAAACCACGAAGTGTAAAGACGCAATCCGTGGAATCATGCCGACCGTCAGATCTAGAGCGGAGGAATGTGGATTGTTCGTTGATGGATGACGTGTCGTAGGCCACGTGGCAGGGGTGTCGTGTGGGGACACGTGTCACCCGAATTTAGTATCTTTTGGACCCTAACCTGTTCATTTTTTAGTGACACATGGCACATATGCCAAGGGTCCACGTCACCATAGGTGACATCAGCATGCCCTGTCATCTCCGAAAGTATGGCCTCCGGGGGTGTCCAAGGTCTCTACCAGTGAAAAGTGTCGAAGACTGAAGTCGTGAATGCACGCAGACCGTCGATCTAAGATCCCTTAGGGACCTTTCTCAACCATTGGATCAAGCAATAGGAGGATGGCGTAATCACTTCGGCAATTATCACTCCGGGGAAGTGGAATGACTCAAAAGTGGAAAAGCGTCGAAGTCCCGGAGCGTCGAAGTCCCGAATTGTTTAAGGATCGTCCGTCCCAACGCTTGATTAAGTCCTAATTGTCTGATTAAACAGTGGAAGAACAAGATCAGTACTTCGGCGGTTGTCGCTCCGGGGAAGTGGAACAACTCGAGAGTGGAAAAGTCCCAGAGTCCCGGAGCGCCGAAGTCTCGAACTAGCTAAGGGTCGTCCATCCCAGCACCTGATTAAGTCGCGATCGTTGATCTCGTTGAAGCCTCTGGATGGAGCGGGACCGTCCATTCAACGGGATATCAAATCTCGACCACCCGATCTGCTAATGGAGTTAATAGAAAGGTTCGGTGAAGTTTAACTCCAGGAAAAATTGGAGATTGAAAAGGGAGAATGGTTGAAGGTCGAAGTCCGGAGGACTTGGTCCTAAGCGTTGGTCTCATGATAAGGTAAAAGGGTCAATTAGAGGCGCGAAGGGCCTAGAAGTAACCAAGCCCTCGAACATTATGCTCGAACAAGCTTCTGTGTAGAACAATACAGAGAAAGGCACTAAAGAGTGATTAAGCTCGTGATTTCGAGTCGTGGTCACATGGAAAGTGGTTTGCAGGAAGCGCCTGTGCAGAATTCGAATTCTGTACCAGTTAAAGGGGTTGTGGAATATTTGACAAGATCTTGTTGCAAAACCAAAAAAGGGGTGAAAGTGACTTTTCGAGAAGCCATAACTTTCAGCTCATATATCAGATTGTGGCAAGAATATAGTCAGTGGAAAGTTGGATCAGAGGAAAATGACCTGGAATTATTCTAATTTGGATAACAATAAAGTCGTTGGAAAGCTGGATCAGAGGAGAATAACCTGGAATTATTCTAATTCGGATAACTATTTTGCAAAATTAGAGATTTAATTGGATCAATTCCAATCTAGGATTGGATATCATATTCATGGAAGCATGACAGAGCGTGTAGAAGTTGGTCGAGGCGACAAAAAACTACAGGGAAAGTAATGGAAAGTGGATTAAGAACTCGAGAATAGTGGAACAAAAGTGTTAGTCAACAACCACGGAATCTGAATAAATTGCAGGTACAACAAAGGCAAGAATCCTCACATAGGAATGAAGCTAGCACGTTAAAAATGTCATTGATGGGCATAGAAGGGAAAAGTAAGGCTCCATAGCCTTGAAGGTAGAAATGTGTAGACAGTTGCAAGCTTGATGTGGAAGAAAACAAAGAGCTTAAGAGGTTGTGTGTGAATAATCTCTATGTGTCAAGCATAGGAGTTCCAAGGAAGGATTTGTTAGATATGACTTAGATACTTGTCTAAAAGTACTCAGTGAAAGAAATCCACTTCTAATATCACAGTTCATAGTGGAAGCAGGATGCCAATGCAGAGAAATTGGAGATAGAAAAATGAATGCACTTTCACTTGAAAAGTGTCACTGAATGAAAATAGACTTCCATTGGGAATGGTATGTGTGAAAGGGTGATGAAATGTTTCCTAAAGGTAAAGTTGGATATGACTACCCAAAAGGAGTTGTTGCAGATTGAGTACATTGGTTGGATTGCAGAATGGCCAAGTGAAACTTGATTGGAAAGTATTCAGACCAGGGAACAAAAGTGCAGATGAGCAGAATCGGAGCACACAAGGCAGCAAGAATCTGAAGGAATTTAGGGACAACAAACTACAACATAAATAAATAAATAAGTGAATTGAAACAAAAATCCACTAGAGTGCATGAGGCATGCAATGAAGTTAAAATGCATATGCATTAGTAGGCATGCTGACAATGAATGCTTGGTGCATATAGATGTGCATTGTACATATGCACATGCTTGGATATGCATATAACATGCTTGTAGACTTAGAATAGTTTGTTATTATGAAATAATGATGTTATGAAAATTGAGTATGACTAACGATGGATTATGTATGCATGAAAAATGATATAGCATGGTTAAAGATGTGGATGTTGTTGTTGCTTATGATTTTCATCTATGTGAAGACCCATGAGGGTGATAGGAATGGTGATCAAAATAATGAAGGAGGAAGTCTGTGAGCTTCTACAAATACCAGTTGACCAGGTAGCATCAAGTAGGTTGATAACCACCATCCAGGTCTGCATTTGTTGCTTTTGTGTTGAATGGAATTGAGGTAAGAAATTCCCTCGATTAATTTTTCAAGATTTAAATCGATATGTGATGGCCAAAGACCTAGAGTATGTAGTTGGTATTGATGCTAGAATGCATTTAGATAGATTGTTAGTTGCATACTGTGTTATGATTGGTTATGGGATCATAATCAGGTCAAGTCAGGAGACATACTCTTGATATAACAACTAATATCCATAGAGCTAGTCATGTGTGAGACCATGAGATGGTGGATATAG
The DNA here is from genome assembly GCA_009831015.1 of Picea engelmannii. Taxonomy (NCBI): domain Eukaryota; kingdom Viridiplantae; phylum Streptophyta; class Pinopsida; order Pinales; family Pinaceae; genus Picea; species Picea engelmannii. The sequence continues at coordinate 12,978 of WSFP011472317.1, forward strand.
AAGGGCTATAGCGCTATGTGAGTGCTCAATGGTATCTACTATATAGTTGATGTTTGGACTGCAACCTCTTTGCCGCCACTGAAGAGCACTTAAGAATTATATTCTTAGTGTTGTGTTTGGGTTGAAAAGGAAGGTATCCAAATAGACAGGCAAGCAGTAGGAAGTTTGTGGATGATGTGTTGAGACGTTGGCCAAACCTTCCAACTCACCTTGGTGAATGCATGACATAGTTATGCGGTATTATGTAGTCAATGCACGGATGCATTGTGTAGTTGTGGCCATGGGTATTGGCACATCAATTGTTATTTTATTTAGTAATTAATTGTTGCATTATGAAAAGCATGTGGTGCTGAAAATGCATAATGATGGATAGATGCATTATATTTAATATGAATACTAGTTGAAGGTGATTGGATTGTTGTTTGTTACAATTCTGAGCTCACTTTTTGGAACTATTAAAAATGTTACAAGTGGTATTACAAAAATTATGAATGCATTTTGGTGAATGCATGTATATATTATATAAAATAGAAATGATTATGATAACATGAGTATTGCTAACTCATGAAGTTGAAAACACTTCAAGAGCTATTAGATAATGCAACAAGGAAGTTGCAGGTAAGGGTAGTTATATAATATGGAAAAGCTCTATCAAGGGAACATAGTGATAGAAATATTGATGGATAGAAGAAAGAAAATATTGGCTGAAAATACATGTCTAAAGAATGATGGGTTCATTCCAGTAATAGTTGGATTAATGGGAGTGATTGAATTGTTGTTGTATACAATTATGAGATCACTTTGTGAATTTTTGCAATTGTTTCCATGAAAATATACATATGCATGATACTGACAACTTGTTTGGCTGAGTGAAGGTTGAGGAAATTGCAGGTAGAATGGTCTTGGATATGGCAGGGATGTAAGCCCATAATAAAGACCGATATCTACAGCTATAGAGCCAAGCATTATGAGCAAAATCCTCTTGTCTGAGAATTTTATTTTCCTATATAAAACAGATTTGAGAAATTCATTGTTACGAATTGTTACATGATTATGCTAACAATTGGTTTGGCTGATTGAAGGTTGAGAAAATTGCAGGAATAATAGTATTGGGTATGGCATTGGGTATGGCATTGCTATAAGCCATAATAAATATTGATGCCTGCAACCACAAGAGCCAAATGAATTATGAGCAGGAAGCTCATGCTTGGAAACTATGTTTTCCTATATAAAACATATTTGACATTTATGATTGAAATTGTTATAATAATATCTCATAATGACTGTATTTTTATAATATAGATGAGATGTTGGCTATTGAAGTTGGAAGCTCGCAGAAAAATAACACCAGAAGGAAATCAAGCACAATGATGAAGGCATGGAATGAAGAAAGTCTAGTGGACTTGTTGAAGCTAGAGTTCTTGAAGCCGCAACTCTGAAACTTCCTAGCCGAGAGCACTAGAGCCCTGGAGAGAAGTGGAACAACTTGAGGGACTGCATGGTAGAGAAAAGGGTTCATTGCTTTGGGTTGTGCAGGGCTGAGAGGGAAGGAGAGCTTGGTGGTTGGAACTGCTGCCAGAAAAATAAATTATGAAGATCATTATACATGTTTTGGGTCGGAATGCCTATGTATACATGTTTAATTTTACGCCAGAATGACTATGTATATACGAGTTGGTTGCATTGCTTGAGTGGATTAAGGCCAAAGAGCCTAGATTTGTAATGTTAATAACATTGGAATGATGTTGTGCACCAAGGACAATGCCAAAATAAGGGGAGGGGGATATAAAATCCAAGTTTTAACCCTTATGAACTATAATGTATTATGTAATTGTGACTTAGGCTGGTGAGCCGATAAAGTTGAAAAAGGGCCAGAGTGCCTAGGAAATGTAATATTTCATATACATTTATAAAATACACCGTTGGTTGCATGACGGACAAGGACAAAAGAGATAGGGGGCCATGATTCCACAAGAGAGGGGGCTTCAGGGGCTAAGTATTTTTATTATATTTTATTTACCCATAATTGATTTTATGGAGAAAAGTGGTTACATGAGCTTCTTGGGGAGGCCATGTGGTTCTTTGTTCTTGTAATTATATAAACATCCCTTGTGGGCTATTTTGGTGTGGTTTGGGGGTTCTTCTTCTCCTTCTTCTTCCTCACTCACTCTCTTGTTGTACTAGGTTCACTTGTTCTTATTCAATCACGGTTACACCCTTCTCACTCTTCCATTTTTGGAGCCTCATTCTTGCTAATTCGTGTGCTCTTGGTCTGAGCATGGAAACGAATGGCTGGAAGAGGAGAGCCATTGCTAGATGGTTATAATAAATTACTGATCCTTCCAGGAGGGAATGGATGCATGTGCGTATGAGATTGATGGCAGTGCGGAAAGAACTGTCCACAGCTGAGAATCCTTGGAGTTTCTAGCAGGGAGATTTCCTGACCAGTAGCACTAGAGCCCTGGAGAGAAGCGGAACAGCCTCAGGGACTGCATGGAACAGCCTTTGGGTTGTGCAGGTTGAGGGGGAAAGAGTGCTGGAAATTCAGATTTGTTGTGTGGTTGGGAAACCTGAGAGCTAGTTAGCCAATTGTTGTGTGTTTCATATTTGGCCGAGGATGTTGATGATTACAGCTACGTGAGACATTCTCCAGGACACAGACTGAGTGAGTCGGCCTAAGAGAAAGCCCATGAGTTGTTGATGAATGCAGCTATGGGAGACATCCTCCAGCTTACAAACCTGTGAGATGTGGAACATAGCAGCTATGTGAGTCTTACTCTCAGCTTACAAACCTGAGAGAAAGCCCCTAAGAAAGGTTCGTGGTTCCTGCCTGAGACAGAGTCGGGAACGTAGAGATAACCTCCTCCATGACATGAGTGAGAAGAACTCCAGATGATTATCAAGTGGAAAAGCGATCTGTTGAGTTAGGACGTGCATGTGGCTAAGCACAAGGTGAACGTGAGAAATCCCAAAAGTGTTGGGCACATCGTCATGTGATAAGAAATGAAGATGATGTGATGCCTCCTCTGAGCAGCAGAGTTGACGAGAAGACTCCAGATGATTCTCTTGTCGGTGGCAGTGGGAAAGCAAATCTGTAGAGTGGACGTGCTTGTGGACGAGCACAGGTGAACGTGTGAGGACCTGGTTCATCTGTGTAATTCAGTGAATCAGAGTCATGGAATCCCTATGGATGTGCCCCTAGTGGATGAGCACTAGTGGGTGTATCAGATCCTTCGCTATATATTGTTCAAGAGTCGGACCTATCTGTAACCCTAGTTATTATGTAAAGGGTACAGGTCGGCCCCACCTTAATGTGGCGCACCTCTCTTGGGCGCTAGGGTTTCTAGGGCTTAAGCACCCTCTTGTGTGCTAAGTCATTCTTGATGGTGAAAGGTCTTTCTCTTGAAGAATATAGCAAAGGATTTGGCTGGGTTTTTTTCCCTTGTTGAGAAGGGTTTCCCAGGATATATCTTGTGTACTTGTGCATGGCGTTTCTTCTTGTGATCTTGGTTGTTGCAACACTCTTGTTTATGGTTAAGACATGATGAAATTGAAATGAACTACATGCTTAACCTAGCTTATGAAAAATCAACATGAGTTGGGTGTGCCCATGAGTTGGGCGTTTGGTTCCTCTCTAAGACGGAGAAGGAACGTTGTGTGCCCCCGTGTGGGGTGAGGAAGCCCATGAGTTGGGTGTGCCCATGAGATGGGTGTGTGGTTCTTCTCTGAGACAGAGATGGAATGTTGTGCCCCTGTGTGAGGTGGTGAAGCCCATGAGCTGGGTGTGGTTCATCTCTGAGACGGAGATGCAATGTTGTGTGCCCTTGTGTAGGGAAGCCCATGAGCTGGGTGTGTGCTTCCTCTTTGAGACGAAGATGGAATGTTGTGTGCCACTGTGTGGGGAAGCCCATGAGTTGGGTGTATCGTTCTGAGACAGAGATGAAACAATGTATTGGCCTCCTCTATGCAGAGAGTTGAGATGATGTGATACTCCAGATGATTCTCCTGTGTAATGCAATGAGAAAGAGATCTATTGAGATGGACGTGCCTGTGGCTGAGCACAGGTGAACGTGATCCTAGTGGTTGAGCACTAGTGAGTGTGGTTCTCCTGTGAGACGCAGTGAGAAAGAGATCTGTTGAGTTGGACGTGCATGTGACTGAGCACAGGTGAACGTGATCCTAGTGGCTGAGCACTAGTGAGTGTGGTTCTCCTGTGAGACGCAATGAGATAGAGATGTGCACATCCCTGTGGCTGAGCATAGATGGATGTGCCCCTAGTGGTTGAGCACTAGTGAGTGTATGAGATCCCTTGCTATATTGTCGAAGAGTCAAACTTACCTGTAACCTTATTTGTGATGTAAAGAGTACAGGTCGGCCCCACCATAATGTAAAAGATAATTAATATGGTAAATATTAATTATATTTTGAGTTATTGAGGTCGGCCCTATTGTGCCAATAGACACATCATTTGATGTGATAAGTCTTATATAAATAAAGGTGAATCCCCATTGAGGAAACACACTTATCATTGTGTCATCTCATGATTTCAGTAGT